>PVIA01007082.1:0-88037 GCA_004024845.1 Tonatia bakeri | reverse complement strand
TGATCATTCATTTTTAAGGTGTCAGTTATAAGTAGTCTTGCCAATGAGTAATGGAGGAGCTACAGTTACTAATAAATTAATTAAAATGTACTTATAAACCTAGTGGACAGCCAAGAATAAAGTTGCTTTTCTATTGATTATTACACAGCTCATTAACTGCTGAGAAAATGCCATTGTAGCAAGCAGAGAACATTGGCCAATTCCTATGGTAATTGTAAGATTCCATTATTAAGATTTCAGTGTCCTGAAAAGTAATTACTCATTTGCTCCATGTATTCACAGTATGTGGGTAAAGCAGTTGGAGATTTTGTGGCAAGACTAAGGACTCAGGCAGACATTAACTTCCATACAAGATTCTCTCTTGTCAGTCAGTGCTACTTTAAGTAATTTGTGGTTTGGACTCTTATTTATGCTGGGTATTCTTAGATGTTTATATGCTAGATCTGCACAGATTAGTATCAAAGTACTTATTATGGTAGAGAGACCCTTGGGGAAAACCACTCCTTTGGGTCCTTAACCCCAGGATGTCATAATGTAACAATATTTTCTTTCCATAGGAAACAAATGGGATCCACAGACTACAGTCATTGCTTTTGATTGAAATGTGCCAGGGCCGTTGTTTCCCTTTTAAGAGTTAGGTACCTATCTGTGATGCTGCAGGAGAAAAGTAACATCTGTGAATTCTTGGTCAAAGATCCCTGCCTATCAATATCCCAAGTAAAGTAAAGGAAGTTATGATGGAATGGCATCAAAGATAACTAACTTCTATCCTAAGTAGTATAATAAAAGGGATCAGATCCCAGAAACCATTGCATCACCCCAGCTCACTGCACTGTCTCCCTGATTGTATATATGGAAGATCAGATCTCCTGTAAATCAGGGAAAGCACTCTGCAGTCCATCCTTATCACTGGGTGAATTTCACTGTTTCCAGGGTCGCTGGCCACTGAAAGTGTTAAGAGACTCCCAGCACCAGGGAGTGGGGATGGCGTTACTGATGATGCCTGGCAACTTTGCATTGTATCTTACCACTCTTAGTCTCTTAGTGTTTTATAACTTGAATCAAAAGAGTCATGTCCTGCACACATCAAGATGATGGTACTTATTTTAGTAGACCCTAAAATAAGTATATCAGCAATCTAGGGATTATTTCCATTTTCCAAGTAAGAAAACCGAGGCCTAGAGGGGAAGTCAGTTATTATTAATTTTTTTTTATCAAAGCTACCATCTGCCTTTCTTCACCATCTTTCAGAAATACTGGTAAGGATACAGATTAAATAAAACCTTCACTCTTCATCATCAGAAGAAAAACAAAAACAGAATTAAGTGTTCATGTCTAGCATCTTTTGCATCAAAGGGAAAGGTGATGATCATGGTTAATTACTAAAAATAAGAAATATAGTAGGAATAGGTAATCAAAGCTTTATGTAGCTGGAAGTCTTAGCTTTTAATGACTAAGAGCAACTTACATTATTTTCTGGAATAGAGACCAACAGATATAAGTTACTGTGTTCCTTGTTAGAATGTAAGTCCCCTGAGAACAGGGACTATTTCATATTTGTCTTTGTAGCTCTGAAGTTTAAGGTCAAGAAAGTCACAACAGCCTTTCCTGTCCATATTATGAGATAGGGCAGCAATAGAACTTAATTGTAGATCATAAGAGATATTCATATATCTTCCTTTTTTAAAAAATTTAGTTGTCTGTTTTGATGCCAAGATAAACTTTGATGACAACGCAGAATTCCGACAGAAGGACATATTTGCTATGGATGACGGATCAGAAAATGAACCCATTGAAAATGAAGCTGCCAGATATGACTTAAAATACATAGGACTGGATGGGAATATTGCTTGCTTTGGTAAGAAATCAGTTATGTCAAAAGAATGATTTGTGGATTTTTGCAGAATTCAGGAAGTACCGATTTCTGACATGTTATTTTCTAATAGCAAGTAAACATAAGATATTTTTGTACCCAAAAGTCTTAGGATACAATTCAACGTTTCTTCTCAAAGTTTATTTCGGTCAGTGGTCACTAGTTTAAATAGGGTTTCTCAACCCTGGCACTACTGACATTTTAAGTGGGAGAATTCTTTGCTGTGGAGGTTGTCCTATGCAATGTAAGCTATTCAGCAGTATCCCTGGGCCTTTAAGTGCCACTAGCAACCTCTACTTGTGACAACCAAAGTGTCTCCAACCATTACAGAGTGTTTTCTGATAGGCAATATCACCCGAGTTGAGAACTACTATTCTAAAGCATCTCAGTTAAACTTAGCTTAATAAAAACTGGAACCTTTGCTGCTCCAGGCAGTGTCAATATGGTAGGAACTATTCTGAAATTTGGGTTCAGATAAAATTACTTTCTCAGAGGAAATAGAAGAGAACATGAACTTTAATAATTATTCTCAAATGTCAGTTTCTTTGATAACCAAATGATAAACTGTTTAATCCATTATACCATTTTATTAATAAAACAGTTGATTTTGTCATACTCACCTAAATTTGTGAAAATGGATTATTCAGTTGAGATAAGAATGGTTCTATAGAAGCAACACAACTTTTGTTATTGTCTACAACATATAGTACTGAGATTTATATGCTTCTGTGTTATGTTGGAACCAATTTATTGCACTGGGAACTAAGATCTCAATTTTAATGGAATTAAAATAAAAATGATTTGTAGCTCATTAAACCAATAGTATTATATTCAGAACAGAACAGACCTCATCCAGTAGTTTGCCATTCAATACAATAGGAAATGACATCTAATTACAAGTGATACCAAAAGCTCTTGCTTTGTATTGGAGCAATAGCTGGGATATGCCCATCATACACATCATTCTGATCTTGATAAGCTAATGTGGTCTCAATATTTGTAGGCATTTAGAAAGGAGGAAGTTATAATGGCATATTTAGAACATATTAAATACAGATTCTTTGTACCCTCTGTATGAGTGTGAATGATTTGACCAACTTAGCCAACACATTTTAAATTGCTTTAAGATCGTATATAAACCATTTTTGTTTTAGTTGATCCAAAAGTAATTAAATTAGTCACAGTTCAATTGTCTGGGGAATTCAAGGGTCAGAAAAAAAAGTGAAAGGTACTTCACCTTGAGTTTCTGCTGAGTTCAGATTTGCTTTCTTTTCTTTTCTTTCCTTGTCTTTCTTTTCTTTTACTTTCCCCTTTTCTTTCCTTTCCTTTTCTAACCTGAGGAAAGTAATTTCATATAATTAAGCTTAAGAAACAGAAGAAGTACAATTAATTGATCAATAAAACCTAATTATGGAAAATAAGAATTTTATGTTAACACTCTTTACTTGGTTTTTAAAGAAAAGCTCACAAAATATTAGCATATGTTGATTCTAGTTGTACTGATCAGGTTGCTACTGAACATTTTTAATATTATGTTGAAAAGGGAACAGGGGCATAGGAATGTTGTTTGAGTTGTCATTTTTTCATTTGTTTTCTGACTTTGTCCTGATGACATGTAAACACGGGTGGTTTCACTCAGTGTGAAAGCGGATGGAATCCTGTTGACGCCAAGATGCCCATGGTTCAGCCCCAGAGGGATGCCACATTCAAAGGGATGTTTTCTTAGCAAACAAAAAATTAAAAGAATTCCATTGGTACTTAAGTTTCTTAAAGGATATTAAAAGAATCTAACTCATAGGCCCTAGTTACTTTTCACAGCTTTTTTCTCTCTTTTTGATTCTCTTGAACTCTATACTTTCCAGAATTTAAAACTCGCTCCTTTATTACCATTCAATACAATAGAAAAAATTATTACTAACTAGCCAAAATTGGTAACTCATTTAAGCTCTTCCCTTCTTTCTATTTCCCAGATTTATTTAACTTTTGAATAAATCTATCTCCCCATTTCCAGGTCTTTTTTGGTTATTCTTTTTAGGCACATCTTCTGATTCTTTATCTTAAAAGTTTGTGAACTTATCTGGTTGAATAGAATTCCAAACAGGGCAAAAATTGGCCCTTTATGACAGTACTTTTGCAGTACAGTGGAGGAAAAAAGTTTATGCACCATTTGATGTTGCTAAATTTATTCTGTCTTGTGTGCCATTTGCATTTTACAGTGAATGGTGCTGGACTTGCCATGGCTACTTGTGATATCATTTTCCTGAATGGTGGGAAGCCAGCTAACTTCTTGGATCTTGGTGGTGGCGTAAAGGAAGCTCAAGTGTATGAAGCCTTCAAATTGCTTACCGCTGATCCTAAGGTAATCTCTCTTTGTTGGGAGGTTCCATAATGTTCTAATTTCTCGCCATCTAGAGCAACCTTGTTCCTCCTGCTAGGCGTTAATAAGTCAACATATGTACTATGCAGCCCCAGATGCAAATTCTGCCTTGCATTCCATTGGAATACCTGATGATTTAACTCATTTTGGGTGAAAGGTTTATAGGTGTTCTCAGGATCTTATTTCTCAGGTTGTGCTTTAAAAGTTGTTGGAGGTGGCAAGAAGTAAAAGGTGTAAGTGCACTGAACAATGAAACATGGGTTGGCATGAAACATTGTTTGGAAAATTTTCACTGAAGCAATTAGTCCTACACTTACATGACTTAGACTAGGTCTTGGGTGTTTCCATAAAGATGCTGAAGGTAGTATTTGATTGGACACAGAAGAAAATTATAGGATTATATTGTTATGTATCTCTGAAAAATAATGACCTTGCCTCCTCTGTATGCTTTTTGATTATCATCTCTGACAGTTACGTATGTTACAGTTTGTAATATATGCTCTAAGTAGCAAATAATGTTGCTTTATTTGCATCTTCTCTTAACTAAAATCTACCTATCATATCCATACTGGGTGCATAGTAGATATTCAGTAAACATTTAATCAATCTAAATACCGATATGCCTTGTTTCCATTGTAAGTACTAACTTGTCTATGATGACAAAGTTAAACCGGATATTTATTATGTGGAAAAGACTAAATTTTTTAATGTGTCATCTGATGCTTTTGAGAGTTCTGTGGAGTAGTGTATATGCCACAACCATTTCATTCTAAACTTTGAGAGTCATTATTTTGATACTGTTAGAGTATCTAATATATTCTGTTCATTCTTGATGTATATGAAGACACAGGAAATCTGAACTAATCACTAAGAATATCATGAATGAAAACAATACCTATATATTTTTAAAGAAATGTGATCTGAATTTACTATGGAAGCTTCCCCTTAATAAGTATAATGGCAATAGCATTTTTGGGTTTACATGTATAAAATTTTGTCTTATAGTAGTAGTGTAGTATGCTTGTCTTTTTCCATTATGACTTGGATAGTGGTAAACTTGTTTTTGCTAAGACTTTTCCTTCTGAATCACAGAATAAATGGTGAGGTATTATCAGCTGCTTGTCTTGAATTCTCCAGTGCTTTTGAAGAATAGACAAGTCATGGAAGTCCAGAGTCGTGCAGCCACAAGAAAAGTGTTTGGGGCTGATTTTTCTGTTTACATAAGCATCTTGTTTTCATTAAGTAGGAACATTATCAGTGGTTCCCTAATTATTTATTAATCTACTTATCTCTTCTTCTTACTCCTTTCTAAGGGAAGAATCATTTTCCTCCCAGTGATTTGCAAACCAGTTGTAATCTGTGAATTCCATGAACATAACACACATCTCTTTAAACTACTTGAACCACAAAGTACCCAGAGGACAGGCAACTGTAATAAAATACTGAATTTTTAATGTCTGCTGAAATTTGGTGTTAAGAATCATCAAGAACCATCGAGGAATTAAATCTGCCAGGACAATCATTGCATTTTAAAAAATATCTCTTCTTAGTGGCTGATCCTGAATTTTAATTTTGTAAAAAAAATATAGGAGGAGAATGAAAAATTACTTGCAAATCCACTTTTTAAAAAGGATCTCTTCAAAAATTTTGACTTTACCTTTTGGAATATCTTCAAATGCCTGTGGTATTTAAACTTTTTTGAGATTGGCTATCATCTTAGGTGGAAAAAGGTATGTGGGAGTTGTTTTTCTTATGCTATATCAGGAAAATTAATGCAGACCTCATCTCACACTACATTTTCCAAATCTTGAAATTTCAAAGATAGTTAGAAAGCATAGAAATGTAAGGGGCATTTTCAATTCTGGCATTGTTTCACAGATTTCAGAGAATAGAGGCTAAAGAATAGTGTAGATGAATTGATTTGCTTTTGCAAGGAAACTGGTTGTAGTTCTGGCAGTAATTATTTAAAGTAGAGCTTTCTCTCTGCCCAGAAGTAGATTCCCAAGAGCCCAAACCTAATTATTTCAAAGGTATTGATTTTCTTGTTAGACACAAGGATTAGTCTGGTTGAATGCACTGAAACTCAAAATTACAACAGCCTGTTGTTAAACTTAAATCATCTGATACTAACAACTATTTATTTGCCATATGTATGAGCTAATTCTATTGATCGAGTAATAAATGTCATCATTCAAGAAAAATATTGTGAATTGGCATATTTCTACTCATAATGCCAGTCATAGAGCTGGAACTTATATTTATTTTGCTTGACTGTTAGCCCAAATGTTGATTTTCATTGGGACCTAACACAGGTGCCTTGATAATTACAGTTGCTTATTTGTTTGTAATACATATGAAATGAAATTTCTCTGCCAAACTGCTTATAAGTAAAGTCTTTTCAAGATAGTTTACTTAATAAATTAGATTCACATGAAGTGTGTTATATATGTTATAATTCTGTTATTTTCCAGCTGGCTTGAGATGAGAGCAAGGTAATAAATAGAGTTTGTTCTGCTGGTGGTGGAAGAGATCTTATCTTAACTTCATCATTTTTAACATTCAGAATTCTAAACACCAGCATTCTTAAAATCATATAGTAAAAGTAATATAACATAGGAAGTATAAGAGTTTTATGGCAATCTGTAAAGAATTTGAGCACATTTAAAGGCAAATCTAATAAGGAATGTTATCCTTGGCTTTTTTGTTTTCCTAAATTATGCTTATTTGGCTTTTACTTTGAATTTTAAACTTAGAATTCCAAAGCTGTAGAAAATGAGTTGGAACAACATCTGGAGTATGTGAAACATTTTGCATAAATGAATAAAATGAAAAGACAGTTGACATGAATCTCAATAGTAACCTCAACTCTAGCAGCCAAATTTAAGCAAATTTGTTGTTCTCTGTAGACCTAATTTTGCAGAGCAATGATATATGGTTGGCATTAGTGAAGCCACCTCACTTGGTTTGTCTGTGCTTCCTGATTTAGATACAACTTAGAGTCACATTTCAAAGCCCTTTGAATGTCCAAGAAGAAATGTGCTCCAGAAGCACCAAATGCTAGTTTAAGAAGGAAGGGATTCTTTGTGGACTCTGGTGCCAGATTGCCTGGGTTATAATCTGTCTTTACTACTTCCTGGTTGTAAGATTTTTGGCATTTGACTTAACTTCTGTGTACCTTGATTTCCTCATTTATAAAGTGGAGGTAATCATAGTACTTATTAACTGAGAGAGTTGCTTTATTACATGAATTGAGATAAACACACATATTTCCCATCTAGAGGAGTGATAATTTTATATGGTAGTATCATTTAAAAATCTTAATGAACTGCTATTAACATACAGTCATACCTCAGTACTCAGCTTCAGAACTTGTCAGATCCTATACTTGTCATTTTGATGAGAAAAAAAAATGTTTTAGCACTTGACACTTACAGCTCAGGACTTATAGCAGCACTTGCTAGAACTTGTATGAATCATGCTGCCACACTGCAAGAGAAAATACATCATCATTCACTGCTTGAAAAAATTTTCTGCACTCATCATATGTTCCGCAAAGAATTAAGGACAAGTTCAGAGGTAGCACCGTACAACCTACATACCAAACAGCATACAGATCATTTTGGTTTGTAGCTTGATGAATTATCACAAAATGGACACAACTATGTATTCTCCAGTCAGATCAAGAAATAGAATACGGCCCATGTATGGACTGAATGTTTGTGTTTCCCCAAAATTCACATGTTGAAATCCCCCCCAATATGATGGTATTAGGAGGTGGGGCATTTGGAGGCAATTAGATCATGAGGGTAGAGTTCCCATGAATGGAATTAGTGTCTTTATAAAAGACACCCCAGAGAGCTCTCTCTCCACTTTCATAATGTGAGAACACAACTAGAAGTAGGTTATCTGTGTACCAGGAAGGGAGCTCTCACCAAACACTGAATCTTCTGATGCCTTGATCTTAAATTTTCCAGTCTCCAGAATTGTGAGAAATAATTTTGTTGTTTAAGCCACCTAGTCTGTGGTAGTGTTATATAGAAGCCTGAATAGTCTCAGACAACCTCCATTCCAGAAACCCCTGAAAGCTCCACAACCCCCATACTTCTACCCAGCTTTTTCCCCAAAGTAACCACTATCCTAACTTCTAATGTTATAGATGAATCTTGTCTGGTTTTAAGCTTAATAAAATAGAATCACATAATATATTTATATTCTTTTGTGTTTGCCATCTTTCACTTAACTTTTATTTGTAAGACACATCCACAGTTTATGTCACAATAGTTCACTCATTTTTATTTCCATATAGTATTCTGTTGTATGTCTTTACCAGAACTTTTCTATCCTCTTCTGTTGATAGACATTTGTGTCATTCTTAGTTTTGACTATTATGAATGTCACTGTGAACATTCTCATGTCCTTTGGTACACATTTCCGTGGGATATATACTTGGAACTAAAATTTCTGGGTCATAGGGTATGCATGTATTTATCATGAATCAAGACCACCAAACAGTTCTCCAAATGTACCAGATTACACTTAGCCATGTGCAGGAGTTACGAGTTTCACTAAACCTTCACCAGCATTTGACAGGCAGTCTTTTCAGTTCTTGTCATTCTGGTAGGTTTGTGTTGGGCCTTATTGTGGTTTAATGCCTTTCTCTCATGACTAATGAGGCTGAGCATCTTTTCATACATTTATTAGCTATTTGGATATAATTTTTAAACTTCTATCACCTCATCTCTAAAGTCAATATGAAAATAACACCCCAAAGCATTGTTTTAAGGATCAACTGAGATAATATATGTGGAAGTACTTGGCAAATGTTTCCAAAGCACATGAAAACCTTAGTTTGTGTAGTATTTTTTGGGTGTCCAATTCTGTTTTCATTTCTAATACTTAGATTTAGAATCATTGTAACAGGAGGGAATAAATGCTCCTCTACAGAAATGGAAGGTGTCTGAAGCAGGCTCACTAATACATGTGTACTCCATGTGTTGTTTTTAAATTGATGAAATGTTGTAAACATCCAGTAGCTTGCGGTGATTTTCTGTTCAGACAAGGCAGAAAACACAATTTAATGAAGAGAGAATTAAATTCATGCTTAAAAGAACTACAGAATATCATTTGGTATAAATTTGAGAAGAGGCAGCTCTATGGTATGTGCTTCAAAAAGTCCTTAGAATTTGAAGACAAGTAAATAAAACTGCATGTCTTCTTTTCAGTATCAGGTATATGCAGCTGCCCAAGTTGTAATAAATGTTTTGGGTGTAACATGTGCTTAATGCCCTACATATTGTTAATTATCATACTTCTAGAGTATATTTAAATATAAAACACAGTGTCCTCTTTTTCTTTTAAATAGGTGCTTATATTACAGCCATGAAACAAAACTCATTTTATTACCACATGTATTTACTAAAACACCTTATCTGCAAGGGAATGTTTATTGGGTGGGGGCACAGGTAATAGAATTCTTGAGGGATTTATTTTCTAATATAATGCCCAGTGCTTTGTACAACATGAGCATTATTTTTGAAATGACTGCCCTGAATCCCTATTCTTACAGGCCTGTTTGAAAATAAACTTTACTTTTCTATGGAGCTGAAAAGATTAAAAGTTCAGGAAGCTATTCTTTATAGTAATAGTCTGCCTTATAGCCTAGTCTGGAAGAATAAAAATGATCTTGAACCCATGAATATGTAAGCTGTTGTTAGCCACCACATGCACATGCCTGGGCAACACTGTGCATGAGCTTGAGGATGGAAGCCTGTCTGCCTGGCTCATTTCTCTTCCTTTCTCTGCAGTGGTTTTCCTACTGTCATCAATTCATAAATACTGATTTTCACATTTCTTATCCTGATGTCCAGCTGATCCAAATTTCCAAGAATGCCTGCCTCTCCACACCCAACTTACACTCCTTCCATTCTACCTTCCAGTACTTCTAAGTCAGAGCTGCGCACTGGCAAAGGCCTTTGGTTCATCTTATACATGATTAGCGTGTTTGATGGCTGCCACATTTTCAAAGCATACCTAATGCAACACTCTAAGTCTGTTTTCATGGTTCTTGATAGCATACTGTCAGAAATTTAAAAAATAAGGTTTTAACCATGTGCTCGGCTTCTCAAAATTGAAATTTTTTACCATGCTTTATTTTGTTTCATGGTAAGTGATTCAAAGAATTTAACAGATTTTGGGATATTTTAGTAAATTTTGTTTATAGTCCCAACATGCTTAATAATCTATTATGAATTCTGTGTGGAGAAGCCTTTTTAAACTCTTAAAAAGAAGTGAACCCCTACTTAAATTATAATGTCCTATATGTTGGAAATCATGTATAAATTATTAGAAGAGTTAGTGTTTGTTTGTTTTTTCTCCTAAAGTAACTACAGTGAGAAAGAAAGTGGTTGAACATCTTTGAACTGTGAAGGTCTCTGATTTGACTCGCTGTAGGCTACAGAGGTGAGCCCCAGTGGACTAAGAACATTGCAGACACTGTGGATCCTCTTTCCTCCCTCTGCACTGCCCACCCCCAATTCCAGAGAACTGGGAATTAGGAATGACTCTCTTGTTCTAAATGAGCCACATGTCCATGTGGGCATACTGAGAAACTGATTTGATTCAGAGTAGTTTGCTAAATAGTTTTTTTCTTTGTTTTGGGGTATTTTATTAAATAGAATCATTTTTACCTAATTATTAAATTAGGGAAGCTTAGACATAGACAGTATAAAGATAAGTCAAATTATATATATATCCACTTTTAAAGTGAATGCAGGTATGAGTATAGTATTTTGGCAAAACTAGTATCAATATAATTGACATTAGTATATAGTCTGCTCTTTTCACATTTGATGTACATTTTTGCCTGTCCTTGTGTAGTTCTCTACATCTTTAGTGGCTACAGAGCATTCACTTGTGTGGATATACAAGTTTATTTAACCAGTCCTCTGTTACTTGGTATTTAGAGTGTTTTCCACTTACAATAATGTCAGCCTTTTTGTAGTAATAACTACATACAGATTTAAAGTAAGATGAATGTTGTGATTTGAAGTGCATGTTCATCTCATTGTTAATAAGATCTGTAGATCATTTCCAAAGAATGTTTTTCAAAGTATTGAAGGAATTTCATTGTAACCTAATGTGAGTTTTTCAACCAGTATTTCGAATACAGTTGACCTTCATTATTTGCTGATTCCATATATGCAGATTGTTTGTGTTCTAAAATTTATTTGTAACCCCAAATCAATACCCACATTGCTTTCTCGGTCATTTGTGGAAGTGCCCAGGGCAGTGAAAATTGTAGTTCTCTACATCCTGTTCCCAGCAGAGACCAGAGGAGGCAGCCTCTTCCTTCTTGTTTCAGCTCTCATACTTCAAACAAGTGTCAATGCTGCCATCTGTTTAGAGCTACATTTGTGTCCTTCCTCATGTGTGACTTTGCTGTTAAAAATGTCCCCGTGTATATGTGCCTTACAGAGAAAATACCAAAGTTTTGTTCAGGCATGACTTACAGTGTTATTTGCCATAGGTCAATGTTAATGAACCAACAATGTATATTAAATAAAATCACCTTGAATAGAAACACACATCAAACAGAGTTATGTATTGATCAGTTGACAAAAATCTTGTGACGCGAGGCTCCCAGGAACCTAACCCTCTATTTCTCCTAGGCACAATGGCTCTATATTCACTAATTCATTCTTGTGGCAACTTTATAGAACATAACTCCAAATAATGAGAATCACCCGAATAATGGTTTAGATAATTGTGGATCACTTTTTAGAGATTATGTGATAGAAACAGTTCATATAAAGAAAGGACAGACAGGAACCCTTAGTCTGAAGGTGAAGTAAAAAATCTTTTTATAATTTGCATTTATATGTTATTACAAGAAGCTTCAGAATATATCAGTAATAGGTTTTTAGACATACTGCCTTTATACCTATGGATTAATGAAGAAACCTTGAGAAAATTTTAATTTAGCTTTTCACTTTTCAGTTAAGAGTGATTTTATTACACATTTAAATTTCTTCACTTTGTGCTTTTTGAAAGTTTTCTTTGTACTTAAAAAATTTGATTATTTTTTGCATGTATACATATGAGATTTAAAAAGAAATTGCTCCTTTCTTCCCATAACTCAACCACTATTTATAATTTTGGTAAATTTTCTCCTAGGATTATCTATGTATACCCTGTTTATAAGGGTGTAATTAAAACGCCCTTTGGTGGCCTTTTTTTTTTCATTCAATGTTACATGATAAACATATTCCCATGTTGTTAACTGGTTTCTCTAGGCATCAATTTTATTAGCAGTATCGAGTGGGGTGTTTAAAAGGCATTTTGTTATTTAGATGGTTATTTCAAGTAACTCAGTATTTAAATCTCCCTTAAAAAGTGAATGAACTTCGTAGGTCAAGCTTGTTAAAGCAGTATACAGTATAGTTAAACAAATGCATTAGTAATGAGTATGAAAAGCTTTGTGGTGAAAAACGAATTTTATGCAGTTACTAACTCAATGGACTGCTAATCTGAGTTTGTTTTATTTATCTCAGGATTAATGGTGAGTTGTTTGTTAATATCTGATAAAGTCACTGTTAATTGCCTGGACTTTGAAGTACCTAAGAATCCCAGAGATGTCCCATTGCCCCTTCCTGACTGCTTAGTTCAGTATCTTTCTGATACAATCAGTTCAGTGACAGAGAAGGAGTCAAGATTCAGAATTACTGGAGGTAGGAGAATAAAGTAATCTTTATTTTTCCATGCTCTTTCTTGCCAGGATTCTTCAACTGAATTGTTTTACTAAAGGACTTCATAAGAACCATTGGTTTCTCTATTCTCCAGTATTTCAAGCAAACTTCTATAAATGGTGTCATTTGAATCTTTATAACCCTCAACAGAGGCCTCTTTGGTGATAATTTTTCCCCATTTACCTTTACATGTGATATTTACAATTTAGAGTCCTCACCACTTAAGTCTCCTTTATTCATTTATTTCTTTTTATATTTTGTAGCATTACCTTGAAATTTCTTTTTTTCCTCCCATTTATTCCTACCTTTTTGTTAAACATTCCATTTGCTCCACATTCTGTAAAAATACGTAAAGGTGTAGGCTTTCCTTGAGGGTTTTTTTTTGTTTTTGCCCATGGTTTTGTTTTGTTCAACTGGTATTATATGTTTCATGATTTCTAGCCACTCTAATGGTTTAGGAAACATAGCAGGTTTTTAAAAAATGTCTTTTTAGAACAAATTCATATTGACAGTCTACAGTTCTATATGTACATTAAAATCCAGATGAATGTTCTTAGCTGGGAAGAAAAGTATAGTAACTTAAACAGTTGTCCTTCTGAAACAATTTGTTTCCCAGGCCAGCTGTGAATGCCATGTGTTTGCAAAGATTTTTATGGGATAGGGCAGCCTGGTAGGAACCATACAGAGACCGGAACTAGACTTGTCCTTCAGTGTCAAGGAAGCAATGGAGGGAAGGACCTCTTTGCAGAGGGTAGTGTGAGGTGCTATCCAGCAGCCAGACACAGTAGCTGCAGGCAATAATAGGTTAAACAAGGAGAATCATGAGAGTGCAGAGGGAATGCTATCTGAAAGCTGCATGTTAGTATAGCACACAGCGAGAGTACAAACATAAGGAGCCCATTCCTAAATCATATATAGGGAGTACAAAGCTTCCTATAAGCTTGGTTCTAAGGAGACTGTAGTACCAGGCAAGTAACTAAGGAAGGATCTCAGCCATAGGTACAAGTCAGTGTGTCAAACAAGAGGTGGGTGAGGCTCCTCCCACAGCACGAATGACTTTATTGGTGGGTTCCCCAGCTTACTGGGGGGCAACCCCCTCAACGAGGTCAGGACTAGTCCTCCAGATCACAGAATGACTGAGCTGGACAGAAAGCCATTGAGAAACAGCCAAAGGAGAATATGATAGGTGTCTGGATCCCAGGCATTCCTCTAGGCACTGAGGATAAAGCAGGGAGGGAAGTAGTCTTGCTGTCTTTGAGCTGCCATTTTTTTGAGGAGGAAGATAAATAGTTAAACTGAGGAGTAGCTAAATACATAATATGAAATATCTAATGTATTGGGTGGTATTTGCTATGTTGAAAAATAAAATCGAATTACAGGGATGGTTGCTGAGAATACCAGAGGCTTGTTATTTTTTATAGTGTTGCTCCTGAAGTTTAGCTGATAAGTTTACCTTAGAAAAAGAAATATCATAGCCATCTCATGATTTGGAGTTTGGGTTTGTGGACAGTGATGTGCATGCCACTGAAGAGGGAATCTGTCCAACAGCTACTCCTGTTTGGAGCTGCCCTCCCTCCTTTGTCTTTACTCACTGCTTCTTTACCAGAATGTTTGAAGCAATCTTGCTTGCTATATTATGGACCTAAAAAAGGGAGTTTTGTCCACTTGAAAAGCTTATACTGCAAATTTAGTAATTTCAGTGGCAGCTCACTTTCTATTAGATTTCCTTTCTGAATGTCAGTGGATATTTTATCTACATATTCACAACTGTCTCCTGGGGATGCTCTATTACAACCTTTGAGGTCTTATAATATGGAGCACTTTGAACACACATATTAGTTAACATTCCCAAGAGGCAGCTGGCACAAATCCGAGTTAATTATTTTTCTTTCTGCTTATCTGTGAATTCTCCCATTAATCGTTATCTATAAGCATTCTGGACACATCCCTTTTTCTCAATTAGAACTGTAGTAGAATATTTTTGAGCAACATTTAGGTGTTTGCTTTGATTCCCAGAGACCTAAGGGTCATAAACAATAAACAGAAAATCCATTTGGAGCTTTAACCCTTGACTTTCTAGATTTCACTTGCTCATTAATACCAAATAGTACATTTCTGTGAGAAGGAGATATAAGTGAATTTGCATCTTCATTGTGTCATTGTGATTCAAGAATGATGACATTTGGGTGTCAGGTGGGAGGTGATATACCCCACTCATATTTTCCTGTGTTTTATAACCTGTGATTAGTAGTTGTATATTATGAGTGGAGTTTCTTCTCCATAAAGCTGAACTACCAAGTAGTTTATCCAAATTCTAACAGTGCTGACCAAATTTCAAAAAAGAGGTGCTTGATATTCAAATGAGGAGAGTGATAGAAGAAAAAGTACAAAAATACAAAAGCAAAGAAACTTGAAAAGCAAATTTTTCCTGAAAGAATAAATTCTGTGATTCTATTTTCATACCCAAGTACAATTTTAAACACACTGCCTATTGAATACTGACAGCAATTTCTCAAAATGTGAAGTAACTTTAAAAAGTATTTATTGAATTTCTTGGGGTAACATTGGTTCATAAAATTACATAGTTTTCAAGTGTACAATTCTATAATACATAATTTGTATTGTATTATACTATATTATGGGTTCACCAATGAAAGTCAAGTCTCTTTCCTTCACCTTCTACCCCCCGTACCCTCTCCTACCTCCCCCTACTCCACTCCACTTTTCCTCTGGTATTCACCATACTGTTTTCTGAGTCTGTGAGGGTTTTTTTTTCTTAATCCCTTCACCTTTGTCACCCAGCCCCAAAACCCCTTCACTTCTGACAGCTGTCAGTCTGTTCCCTGTATGTATGAATATCTTCCTATTTCATTTATTTTGTTCATTAGATTTCACATATAAGTGAAATTGTATTGTACTTGTATTTCTCTAACTGGCTTATTTCACTTAGCATAAAACTCTCCAGGTCCATCCATGCTATTGCAAAAGGTAAGGCTTCCTTTTTTTAAAAATATTCAAATAGTATTCCACTGTGTAAATACACCACAACTTTTTTAAACGTTCATCTACTGATGGTACTTGGGCTGCCTCCAAATCTTGTCTATTGTAAATAATGCTACAGGGATCATAGTGGTGGGCATATTCTTTCAAATTAGTATTTCACTTTTTTTTCCAGATATATTCCCAGAAGTGGAATCAATGGGTCACATGGCAGATCAATTTTTCATTTTTTTAAAAATCTTCCTACTGTTTTCCACAGTGGTTACACCAGTCCACATTCTCACCAACATTACAGTAGAGTCCCATTTCCGCCGCATCCTGGCCAGCACTTGTTTGTTGACTTATGGATAGTAGCCATTCTGATAGGTATAAGGTGATATCTCATTGTGCTTTTAATTTGTGCTTCACTGATGGTTAGCAGTGGTGACCAACTTTTCACATATTTATTGGCCATCTACCTGTGTGTCCACTTTGCAGAAGTGTCTATTCAGGTCCTTTGCCCATTTTTAATTGAATTGTTTCTGTTTTTGTTGTTTGGTATTGACTTGAATAATTCTTTATTAATTTTGGATATTAGCCCCTTATCAAATGTATGATTGGCAAATATGTTCTCCCATTCAGTGGGTTGTCTTTTCATTTTGTTGATAGTTTCTTTTGCTGTGCAAAAGGTTTTATTTTTGTGTTTTATTTTATTATTACTTTTAAATATATTTTATTTATTATGCTATTACAGTTGTCCTATTTTTTTCTACCCTTTATTCACCTCTGTCCTGTACTTCCCCTCCCACCATCAATCCCCCACTTTAGTTCATGTCCATGGGTCATACATATAAATTCTTTGGATTCTACATTTCCCATACTATGCTTAACCTCCCCCTGTCTATTTTGTACCTACCATTTATGCTTGTTATTCCCTGTACTTCTTCCCCTATTCTCCCCCCTCCCCATCCCCACTGATAACCCTCCATGTGATCTCCATTTCTGTGATTCTGTTCCTGTTCTAGTTTTTGCTTAGTTTGTTCTTTTTTCTTATTTTTAGGTTCAGTTTTTAATAGTTGTAAGTTTATTATCATTTTACTGTTCATATTTTTGATCATCTTTTTCTTAATAAGTCCTTTTAACATTTCTTATAATAAGGGATTGGTGAAGACGAACTCCTTTAACTTGACCTTATCTGGGAACCACTTTATCTGCACTTCTATTCTACATGATAGCTTTGCTGGATAGAGTAACCTTGGATGTAGGTCTTTGTCTTTCATGACTTTGAATACTTTCCAGCCCCTCTTTGCCTGCAAGGTTTCTTTTGAGAAATCAGCTGATAGTCTTATGGGAACTCCTTTGGAGTTAACTGTCTCCTTTTCTCTTGCTACTTTTAAAATTCTCTCCTTATCTTTAATCTTGGCTAATGTAATTATGATGTGCCTTGCCTTGTGCTTCCTTGAGTAAGACTTGTTTGGAACTCTCTGGTCTTCCTGGACTTCCTGAAAGTCTCTTTCCTTAGCCAGATTAGGGAAGTTCTCCTTCATTATTTTTTCAAGTAACTTTTCAATTTCTTTCTCTTCCTCTTCTTTATCTGGCACCCCTATTATTTGGAAGATGGAATGTTTAAAGTTTTCCTGGAGGTTTCTGAGCCTCTCATCATTTTTGAATTCTTCTTTCTGCATTCTGTTCTGGTTGAATGTTTATTTCTTCTTTTGCACTACACTGTTGATTGATTTGAGTCCCGATTTCCTTCCCTTCACTGTTGGTTCTCTGTACATTTTTCTTTATTTTACTTTTCATAGCCTTCATTTTTTCCTCTTATTTTGCAACCATACTCAACCATTGGTGTGAACATCCTGATTACCAGTGTTTTCAACTGTGCATCTGATAGGTTGGCTACCTCTTCATTGCTTAGTTGTTTTTTCTGGAGCTTTGATCTGTTCTTTTGCTTGGGCCATCTTTTTTGTCTCAGTGTGCCTGTTATGTAACATGGGGTGGAGCCTTAGGTATTAGGAGAGGTGAAGAGGGGGCAACCCATGTCACTGTGTTGTGGCGCTCTATGTGGGGGAGGCATCCAAAAGGCAATAATGCTACTTGCTGGGCTTTAGGCCAGCTTTCAGGCATTTTCTCTGCTACCCACAAGCCAATTGGGCCCTTCTGGTGCTGATTTCTGGATGGGTGATTTTTTGTACATTCTAGGACCCTGTGGGTCTCTCCAATGAACTCTCCTGTGAGGCTGGGAGTTTCTCCCACTGCCATAAACCCCACGGGTTTTTCCTGTCAGAGGTCTTGAGGCTTTATTTCCCTTCACTAAAACCTTGGATTGCTCAATCTGTCTCTCTCCCCAGTTGTTACTTCTGGTTTATCGGCTCTCAAATGTGGGACTGCCCGCCCCACCTGCTGCTGCCTCATTGTTCCATGTGCTGCCAGTTTGCCACGAGTCCTCTCCAGCCTGGTTGCCCATCTCTGCCCCTCCTCTCCTACTGATCTGGATGAATGTTTCTTTTTAATTCCTTGTTTGTCGGACTTTCATACAGTTCGATTCTCTGTCAGTTCTGGTTGATCTTGTGTTTTTAAATTTGTTGTTGTCCTTCTTTTGGTTGTGGGAGGAGGCACAGTGTATCTACCTGTGCCTTCATCTTGGCTGGAAGTCACTCCTGAGGCTTGTCTTGACACTGCTCAAGTATTTTCTTAATGACTTGAGTCCTTGTGACAGAGGCTCCCTGGCCCACCATAGTCTATCTAGAGTAGCAGTGCTCAGAAAGTGGTATCAGATCCATGCCATTTGTGGTGAAGTGCCAGTCTGTTGGCCCTTTGTTTTAGGTATATACTAAGTACAGAAAAAGAGTAAGGATCTAGAAACTTATTGCAAATTGTCTTGACATATAAGTATAAGATCAGTTTTCTAGCAATTCATATTATTGTATTTTTTGAAAATATCAGTCAGAGCATTTTTTCAAAGTTGATCCTTCACAGATTATGTGAGATGATGTACATAAAATCCCAGTATATTAAGTGAATTTCATTGTACATGGTGACTCTTGATGTCACAGTGAACTTTAATGATAATCATATTGTCACATAGTTGCTTGTCATCACATGACTCATTCTGTAGTTTCTTGAAGGATATTTCGCCCATTCTCTGTGATTTTGGCAATATCTCCTCCCCCTCTTGGTGTTCTCACTTGGATCCTCTTGTTCCCCTCTTGTTCACAGAGCATCCTTACACTCAGGGTCATCCCTTACACAGTAGGTGGCTTTCAGAGGCACTCCTGGCATAGGGCCCTTAGTCCAGTCACTGGCTTCCCCTCTCTTCTTCCTGAAGCTCATGAAAAAGATCATCTGCTGCTGGGATCATGAACTAAAACAGTTTAGCCCAGGAGAGTGATCCCTGCAACCTGGGGAAAGCCCTGGTCAGATCCAGGAGCAAAGCAGTGTGTGATGGAGACACCTTCAGTCATAGGGCTTCATTCCTATAGCCTTGGTTTCTGGAGCTCAGTGGTTCTCAAAGTGCTTGGATCAGCAGGAGTGGCATCACCTAGAACCTGCTTGAAATACAGATTCTTAGGCCCTCTCAAATCTACCAAATCAGAAACTTTGGGGTGGGGCCCAGCAGCCTATGTTTTAACAAGCCCTTTTGGTGACTCTCACGTTTGTATAAATTTGAAAACCGCTGCTATAGTCCCTTCTGTGGCTTCTCCTCCTGTGAGCTGTTTCAGGATCCTTCTTTGAGGATACTTTTCCCATTCCCTGTGATCTTGGGGATGCCGTCAGATTTGATGTGAACCCATTCATTTTTCCCCTTAAGATAGAATTTATGTTCTATCACTGACAACCCAACAAGTCATGGTTAATATACCATGTGTGTACTCTTCTTAGCAAACTGAGAATTTGCCCCAGCATTCTCTCCTGCTACCTTGTAGCCCCAGCCTCAATTCTGTTAACTTATTTTTATTTTTCATCATACGCTCTATACCTCAATATATTTAAGAATTTCATTTCTGTATTTTGATATCAGAATCTCTCCCTGAAACTCAGAGAGACTTTATCAGTTCTAAAGTGACTTTTCAGTCCAACGAGAATTAAGGGTAATCTCCTAGTTAATAGGTAAAATTCATCGACTGGGTTTATCAATGTGTTTTTCTGAGAATCACCTCTCTCCCAGGAACCTTATTTCTGTTCCCTCTAAAAGTAGAGTACAACAAAAATTGTGTAATTTTCAAGTGACTTGCTATAACTTTGTGAAATTACCTTATCTTGAGCTCAATCACTGAAGTAAATCTAATTCATTTTTGTCCCGATTAAGTCACCATCAGCTGCTTCTTTTCACAAGAGATTTCCTTCTTGTTACTGTTCTTGGTGCATTTAATCTCTCCTGGTAGTTTTCTTCTCTCTCTTGATTTGTAAGTGTTTTGCTGCAATTCAGTCTTCTGTCTATTCTTGTTTCTAAGTACAACCTGCATTTGTTATCTTACTCTTGCTGGATACCTTGTGCTATTTGGGAAAAAAGCAGGTGGTCAGAGCTTTCAGTATTTGATAAATGTCATGATAATAGAGTGTTTCAAGATGGAAATGTTGAATCAACTTTTATGTTTAGCCAAGAAAATTGATTCATAATGATATGTGACATAGGTCTTTATTGAATTTTCTTTAGTATACATGGGGAATGGAAAATCACTGTTTTTTAAAAATACAATTTAATGTTTCTTTATCTTGATGCCTCTGTCAAACTCCTGCCACCATATTATGATCATCATTGATTCTTTTTGTGGTGTATGCTTATGAATGACATTGGAGATGTGGTGTCTTTCTCCTCTTGGGTATATGGGACTGTCTTGAATGTATTTTTTAACTCTACACCCCAACATGGAAGAATTTTACTTTTTGCTGTTTCTCCTTACTTGGTTGTCTTCCATCATTCCCTGAACAAAGCATTTCACTAAATAATCTCAAATGTTAAATAAAAACTGATTAAAAAATAGATGCTGAGTCATTAACAGATGTATTCAGAGTGTCTCTGTGTAATTAAACTAAATAAATCTTACTGCAATAGTGAGAATTGGATATAAACAAATTGTTATCATCAAAGGTATTTCATTATAAGGCAACCCAATAAACAGATTCTGTTATAAAATATAAAAATCCAGTACATCTTATAATAAGTATGTTATCAGATTGGATCTGGTACTAAATATATGATACTTGTGACTGCTACAACTCTGCATTGAGCAAGAATGGAAACATGATTTTTTAAAAACAATTCTTTTTTTTAAATGGGTAAGTCAATAGTAAAACATATGAATTTCCTAGACTTTACTTTCTGTATATATTAAAGAGATGAATGTTACTGTGTTTAAATTGCCTCAAAGTTAGAGTCCAAAAAAGAGTTTGTTTGTTATATTCCTGTTGGACTCATTTAATGAATTTTCTTGGATATACAAAACAGGTAATGGAGATGAAACTAGACTTGATTTTTTTAGTGATATTATCAATTGAATTATTTTCATTATTCGTATGTCTTAAACCAAGGCCATCAGGCACTCTAAACACATGGGAACAAAATTTTTTTAATATATTTCTTGTCCTTACTTTTTTCTCATACCTGCTCTAAGGAGGAGAAGAACCATAGATTGGGTTTGTTTCATTAAAGCCCAAGTTTCCCCTGAAGCTAGATCAGTTTTCTTTCTCCTTCATCATCATTTCTCCCCAATCCCCTTCTTTTATATCCAACCCCAGAGAAGGCAAGATGAATAGAGACCACACAGTTGTTGCCGTTCATGTGATAAATACAATGTATTCTTTGTCTTTCCCTCTGCTACTTTTTCTGTAACTAGGAAGTGAAGTTTTCTGGTTTCAATGGAGTGGAAAATTAAGAAAATTGGATTTAGGTGCTGAAGTTGGAGTATGGGAGTAGAGAAAGCAGTTATGATGTTCTAATGTCTTTTACCTAACTTGGTTAGAGAAGTCCTCAGTATAGTCATTGTATGTTCATAGACTTTGGGGCTCTCATCTGAGCTAATAGTACAGGTTACATGGCCTTGCATACCTTGTTAGCACTTTATTTCCCTCACGGGCCTCTTGTGGCAGCCTCAGTGTCAAGGCTGAGAGACTTCAGACTTCCCTGGGTGCTCTAGACAAATTTTATTACCATCCTAATATACACTGGTGCTATTGTTTTTAATAATTATTGCTCAAACAATGCACAAACAAAACAGATGAAAATATTCAGGTCTCAACACTGTTAGCAACATGTTATATCTCTTCAAGTGTTTCTGGTATCTTAAATTCCCATGATTTCCTGCCCTTTTGACAGAGGCAGGGAGTGTTTTGGATCTGTAACAGCTGTGCTTGGAAAGTGGCTCCCTTTCTTAGGCAATAGATGTGTAGGGCAGGGACAGCAGTGGGCATCTGTCCATCTAATTAGTGGTCATCGAAGGCACTTAGGCATTTAGAGAAAAGCATGTAAATGAAAAAAGAAAATGGAGTTACAGACTTGACACAAACAGAAAATTGAAGCAGAAGCAAAAATCTATGAAGTTCATTTTGTGCATGTCTTTGGCTAACATGGGCCTGAGAAAACAACATAAAATGGAAAAAATTCACTTGCATTTCTTATTCCAACCATGCCATGCTTTTTGCTTTATTCTCTGAGTGTGTTATTTAGCTACATTCTGCTCTCTGGATTAGGCTGGATTTACGTATGGACCTTATACTTAAACTTGTTGTGTGAGTCATAAAGTTTAATTTAGAAAGTTAATTCCACAAACACCATGCCCATTTTTATTTTTTAAGCTAAGTACCCTCTACCTGAGGCCTCAGATCAAGTTTGAGTTCTACTTCAGGGGACCATGCAGTTGAATCTCCTGAACACTGAGATTCCCTCCTGACTTCCCCTGAGATGTGGCTGTGACAATCGTGGTGACAGCAGGTCCATCATTCCTCTTGTCTCCCATTGTATTTGAGATACAGTTCCCAGTGCCCAGCATGGCCTACTGAGCTGTGGGTGAGCCAACCTACCTTGTACCTGTTTTTATCCATTTGATTTAGTTTGATCACTGATCTGCTTTCCTTTCTGGAATGTATGAGCAGGAACCCATCCTCAGAGATTTGCCTGGTCTGTTTGTTCTGCCTCAAATTTCTGTTCCTGATATTCTTTCTTCTACTCACTCTTCAGGTCTCAACCTGAATATAATTATGCAGAGAGCTTTCACCCCTCAGACTGGGTTTCTGGCGACCAGGGTACATGCCTTTTGTGGCTTCTCAAATTAGACTCTACTTCTAGTTTAATCATATGGTAATAAAGCTAATTTTATATTAACTTTGGTTTCCACCCCAAAGCCAATATAATGGCTTAAAGTAGCAGTTTATTCTCAACCCTCAGGGTGCTGTGGGTTGCTGGGCTCTGCTGAGCAGTCCTTGAATTCTGTTCCACATCTGTGGTCCCTGGTGGCTGGATACCCAGCATAGCTCCTTCACACGGCTAGCATTCATTCTTCAGTAGCCTCTCTCTTTCTTTCTCTCCAAATCCTGTCTCATCTCTCCATGAGCCCTTTCACAGCATGGTGATCTCAGGATGATCATGTAGAGGACTGGTCCCCAACCTTTTTTGCACCAGGGACTGGTTTGGTAGAAAAAAATTTACCATGGGCTGGAGGTGGGGGGTGGGGGTAGGAGGTAGATGGCTTTATAGCCTGCCACTACATGCCACTTAATTGTCACTAGACACTCACTGATAGGGTTTTGATATGAGTCTGAAAGTAATTGATTTATTATGGTCTCTGTGCAGTCAAACCTCTCTGCTAATGATGTCCTGTATTTGCAGCCACTCCCCAGTGCTAGCATCACCTCAGCTCCACCTCAAACCACCAGGCATTAGGTTCTCATAAGGAGCACGCAACCTATCATATTTTACTATGTATAATGTGCACTTTTTTGCCCAAATTCTTCAGGGAAAAAATAGGGATGTGCATTATACATATATAGTACTAATTACCATATATAATGCAAACTATACTTGGGAATTCTCACTAAAATGTGGGTGCTCATTATACATGGGAAAAAATGCAGTAGATCCCTTGCATGCACAGTTCACAGTAGGGTTTGTGCTCCTATGAGAATCTAATGCCACTGCTGATGTGACAGGAGGTGGAGCTCAGACAATAATGTGAGCACTGGGGAGCAGCTGTAAATACAGATGAAGCTGCTCACCTCCTGATATGTGGCCTGGTTCCTAGCAGGATTGGGGACCCCTGGTATAGAGGAACTGGCTTCTAAAAGTCAGGAAGTGAATTTTCACTTTCAAATATTCAATTAGAGCAATCATGGTCCTGCCGAGATTTGGGGTGTGGGGTGGCAAAACACCCCAGCTCTTGACGTTAGCATGGCAGCATCAAACTGCAGAAGAGCCTGTGTGGTGGGTGACAGTTGTGTGACCATCTTAAAAACTGCCTGAACTCCCTTGAAATCTGCACCATGACCTTCTGAAGTCAGGAGCTATGCCTTACACTGTATTAGCATGTAGTAGGTGCTGAAAATATCTTTTTGAGAAAATAAATAAATAATTCCAGAGAAAAGTCTTGGACAAATAGAAGGGATGGCAAAAGTAGGTTTATAGTTATTCACATGGAAAACAATAAATAACACTACAGTACTGAAATACATACTCACAGCTCAAAACGTACTTCTGCCTGCCCCCCACTCCCTGTGTAAGATCAGGCCAGGAAACAAATGTATGTGAGCTGTGTCTCTTGCCTCTTCCCAAGTTAAACACCATTCTCTACCTATCCTACCCCAATATCATCTAGAATTTTTTACCACCCAGCATGCTTTCATTTCACACATTTGCCCCTCATGTAGTAACTCTGGTGAGTAAATCTGTTGTAGTCATCTCATCTGCCATTTGTTTCCCCCAATAAAGTTGTGTTCAGGCATGCATTCTGTTCTCCAGGGTGCTTAGCTCAGGGTTACACAATGCAGTGTGGTGGTTAAGAACCTGGGCTACTTATAAGTCACCTTGGGTTGGAATTCCAGCCCTGTCTTTCCTAGCTGTATGAGTCTGGCAAATGACATAAGTCCTCTCAGATTCATTTTTTTTTTCTTGCCAGTAAAATTGGCTTGTTAATAAAAACAGTTCCTGGATGTTGCTTTGAGTATTAAATGATGTAATAAGACACATACTGTTACTGTACATTTCCTGTAACACCTGGTTATTGTTATGCTGATATTGCCCTCACTCAATAGATATTAGCTGAGTGAATAAACATTTTATAATTTTTAACACTCCCTTTCAAGAACTTTCTATCCTTTTTCTTCAACACAAAGTTACAATTTATGTTATCAAAGACACAGTCCTTGTACTAAAACTCTATTTGAAAAATCTGTCATCCTTGGCCTTTCCATTCCATCTTTTTTCATGTTATAGAAGGCAAGGTCATTCTCTGTAGACCATAAGCAGGTGTGATACATACTTGACTAAACACTTTGCTCTTGGTAACATTGTGAGAAACTGCAAAACTTCACAGTCCTCAGTTTTGAAGATTGGAGAAGTACATCAGAGCTATAATTTCGATTTACAAAGTTTAAGAGATTCTGCCTCGTATAGTAAACTTACATTCCAGGGGGTAATTATATAGTAAAATGTACTTACAACATTGACCTCAAGAGGTAAGAGAAAAACCAAGTTGTGGAGAACATTTTGAAATTCTACAAATGTCTTTGCAAGCCAGAGGTCATTAATTAGTAAGGAAAATCCTGGTCTCTGAATTTGTATTATCGTGAAAGTTTTCTTTCTTAATTCTTAAAAACAAATGAAGTATTCCTACTTTTCAGAATCCTGACCTGTGTCTAAAGTTATAATGGGCCAGATTTAATATATTCCCCCCTCAGGGAAAGATAGTTCAGGGTTTGTGTTGGGAAGGAAACTTTCAGTTCTCTCCCCTCCATAAGCAGTGAAGCATGTTCCGTCCTTTGTCTTGGACATGCAACTGGCTAGTGTGCCACACATACCTCACTGTTCGTAAGTTTCCTGGTTGTAAGCAAGCCATCTTATCATTATCATACTTGTTTCTACTTTGGCTGAGTCGTCACCATTCACTAAAACCTTAGCATTTCTCCCTGGAAATCAGAGCACTTAATCTCAAAGGGAATAAAAGGAGGTCAAGATGCAGGTTTTGCCCCATGAAATCAATAGCAACAATCTTCAGGGACATTTCACCTTTCCAGATGCCACCTCGATAGCACTTGTGCTTTCCTATGGTGGTGATGGTGTAACATCAAATTAAGGTTCCTTCACAAGAGAGTGATATAAATCAAGAGGTTTATTTTTACTGCCTAAAGGCTACAGAGCCAGTTAGATAGATGGGGCAGTAAGCCATGATCAAATCTGTGTTCTAGAAATTCCTTCAGCTTACCTGTAAATTAGTGTTCATTTATTAAGTCTGTCTTCTAAAATAGTGAATGTAAAAACAGTATCATTTAATTCATTTGATAAAGCAGAATACTTAAGCAAAGGTATAATCTAAGGATTGTGTGTGTTATTAAGAGATGAGAAATGAACTGGGAGTTCATCAGGCTGAGTCCTGACTCTCACTCTGACTGTAAGTGACTGTATAATATTGTCATTTTTTCTCAAAGTTGAGCATGTTCCAGAACCATGAGAAAGGCTTGGTAAAATGCAGATTGCTAGGTGCCATTCTAGATCTTTTTGTTTGTGGTAAGTACTAAGAAAACAATACAATAGGAGGAGATGATGGTCAGGGTTCTAGACTCCAGAAAAACAGGATTGATATGAGGATTTTCTTGGGGGAAGTGCCTTTGGAAGAAAATGAAGAAGGAGCCAGGAGAGGCTGTGACATCCATCAGAGTGTGATGCAGGTCTGGCCCTGAGTGAAGGAGAGGGAAGGGAGTTGGGTGGTGTGCAGAGTGAGGTAGGTATGGCAAGGCTGTCACGGAGTCCTAGAGCCAAAGTCACCCACTGGAGAAGACCCATGGGTCCTGGGAATGAGCTGGCAGTGTCCCTCCACAGCTAATTATTCACTGGGAAAGCCAGGGGCAGTGTGGCCTTGGCACCAGTACATCCAGCCATGCCCTATAGCTGCAGGCGCAAGGTGCATTCTCAAGACCTCACTGTGAGTAAGCAGTTACTTTAGATGTCGTGACCAGAGAGGGGAGGGCCCCTCTGAGGAGGTGATGTGGGAGCTGAGACTGAATGGTGTAAAGAAATTAACCTGTGGTGATCTGGGCTAAGAGGAAGGGGCAAGGACAACAAACCAGGCTGAAGGCAGGAAACGACTCAGTGTCAGGGTAAAGCCAATGAGGACTAGCAGGTGAGAAGTAGGCTGGGGCCAGCTCAGAATGTGACTTAGAGGCCAACTTAGGAAGTTTGAACTTTATTCTAAATGAAATGGAAAGCCTCTGGAAGGCTTTATGCCCCAGAATGATGAAATCTGAGACAAAGATGAGAGTTTGCCTTGAAAAAGGAGGTGAAGACGAGTTAGTATTAGCCTAGGCAACACCAAACTATCTGCTTTTGATTATTTGCTTTTTCTCTAAGCCTCTGAAATTCTGAAAATATGGTGAGTAGTCTACTTATATTTAGGGAAAAAGTACAGGTGCCTGCATTCTTTCCTCTACAGTGTATTTCAGGTCATTGTTTTGTCAGATCTCTCCTCTAATATTGTCCTGGTGGCACTCACTCATTTTATGGACTTTCTGCCTACATTGTGCTCCTTTGATTATTTTTTCAGATTTATTTTATATTGGTTTTGATGGTACAGCTTAGTGGTTAGACAGTCATATACTTTACATAGTGATTACCCTAATATTTCCAGTATCCAACTTGCACTGTACACAGTTACCACAAAATTATTATCTATATTTCCTATGCTATAGTTTGTTTATATCCCATTACTGTTCTGTAACTAGCAATTTGTACTTAATCCCTTCACCTTTTTCACCCAGCCCCCCAACCTGCAGCCTTGCATTTGAAGGTGTTTTTCACAAACCTTGCCATTGTATACATACCACATGAAATACTTGACTACCAATTTTACTTCTCTTTCTATGGATCATCTCAGAAATTACATGCAGATTCATTCCCAAGGGCAAAAATTACATAGAATGTTGGGTAATCAGTGGCAAGTTTCAAGAAAAACAAATGAGTGGAACTTGGTTAATTTTTAAGACAGTTTTTGTGTGATGCCCATCCCTCTTCCCCTTAGAAGCCCAGTGTGTCAGAAGGGTGGATATACGAATTCTGATTTGGATTTGGCAGGTTTGCTGTACCCCTGAGCCTGAAGTTATAGTGCTCTCTCACATTAGCCAGGTTCCTGGGCCTTTAGATTGTGTTTCCAGCAGCTAGTGAGTCCAGAGAAAATCCTAGCCCTGATAGAGAAGATGTGGAAATAGACCCCTGGTGGTTGGATTGTCCCCATTTCAAAGGAGTGCTGGCTACAAAAACACTGTTCCCATGCAGGGTGTGTGGTTGCACATGTAACATTTCACTCCTGTGAGGACTTCACACCTTCTTTCTTCAGCCATGAATTTCTGTGTTCTCATTGCCCTGTCGGAGAGCTGAGGAACTGGGCACTGCTGAGATGGATGCTTGACATAGTAATTAGAAAAGTATCACTTTCAGTATCCACCCAAGCACTCACTAAAGGAATGGGCCAGGCCAGGTCTCTGCTGTTCAGATCTGGAGGTTACATGTGAAGGAAGACAAAACAGTATGTCACAGGGGAGAAAATTGCCTCAAATGCACAGGAAGGGTATGGCCCTCCAGCCCCTAAGCAATGGCACCTATTTCTGGGTATTCAAAGATGGATTTCCCTGGCCCTCTATGGCACTCGTGCTACTTCCATACCTGCTTGAGATTATTTCACTTTCCATGGGTTGTTTGTCTTGGAGTGATGTGTGCAGACTGTCCGTGAGGCAGTTTTCTCCTGACACTTTCTCCTCCTTTCAAGATGGCCCCTGTCCTTTGTGTAACATTAGGGTCCCAGACCTGGGGTCTTTTCCCTATGGCCCAGTCAGCTTCCTCAGGACAATGTTCTCCAGATTTCTAATATCTCAAGGATAGTGGATCACCCAACATGAACTCCTGAGAGATGACAGGAAAAAGTGTGGTCTCGTTGACAAATTATTTTGTAAATTTCCCAGATACCAGTTTCTTGGGACAGATCTGAGAAATGCTGACATTGGCCATCATTAGCCTGTCTTCCTTCAATACACACAGCAGCAGCAGCAACGGCAACAATAACAGTGAGGAAGCAACATGGACAGGGGTGCTCTGTGTGGGAGGCAATATACAAAATACTTCTTGTGTAATAAAAATTTCTATTTTAAAAATTGGAAAAGTTTTCCTGTTTTTTAGCCACTTTGTTAAGTAATCAATTTCAGAGGGGGGCTGAATTACTCACCTCCCACTTGTTTTAATTAAGGCAATTAAAGGACAGAAGCCACAGCAGTACTCCCTCAGTTCTCACCTCTTAGGACTTACTTTTTGTGCTTTTTATCTTAGTTTTGGTTTACAAACTTCAGTTGATCCCCATTTTCTGCAGACTAAATTCTAAATTCCTGAGTCATATTCCAAAGTTTGTATCTCTGGCCCCAGGCAATCACATCTTCCACTGCTGGCATAGACGTGCTGTTTGTAGAAGGTTCTTTGTCCTGGACATTCGCCCCATCTCCCAACTTTGCCTACCTCAGTTATCACTGCACCCTTGGGACTATTCCCAGGTTGTGTGACCTGGAGGGGACCTAAATTATCTCTTTTCTACATATAAGAAAGGGTTTGGTAAAGAAACTACTAAAAGAAAAAATATTTTTAATCTGTGAAGAGAACTAATCATTGCTGGCCCATTAAGCAATGTGGAAGCATCGTGAAGTTTTAAAAACCAGCCGCTGGAGTCCCCATGGCACAAAATGGGTGAAGCAGGGCCAGGCATGGATGGGCTTCTGTCTCATGCCAAAATCTTTAGGCTCAGTGCTGTCAGTAATGAAAATTGTACACAGTATGTTAGAACAAGTTGTTCATTTCCATGTTAAGGACTACTTAGAGATTAGAAGGAAAGATAAGGATGGGCCATATACATCAACAAGCCTTCCAGGATGGGTGACAGAGTTAAGAGATCATTATATTCTTCAGAACAGTATTCCAAAATTGTGGTTTGGGAACTCTGTGGATTCTCAAGAGAACTCTCTTTAGATGGTTAAATAACAATATTAAATAACCATAACTCCTGGATAGAGGGATGGATAGAAGATAACTATGTGATAAAGGAAATACAACAAATGCCAGTTGGTGATCTCTAGATGATGGGTGTGCACTGCTCAGTTTTTATAACTTCTCTGAATGCTTGAACATTTTCACAATACAATATTGTGGGAAAATGAGACAGTTTATTCAATCATTAATTCTCTTTGAATTCTTGAAAATCTAAAGAAAGTCTCTTCTGCTAATGTGGTTTTAACATTTTACTTTGGCTCAGAGTTACTGTCAGGATATAAATTCTAGCTACTAGAATTCAATCAAATACTATATTTTTCTGTTTCTTTTATTGTTACCTTCATTTATGGTAATCCATACAACTTTTTATTATTAATAGTGATACTGTTTCTTTTTCCAATAATTATTTTAAAATATTCAATAAAAGATGTTGCATTGGTGTGACAAAAAAATGTAGGGGTGGCATGCACATGAGTACTATAGGAAAAGTTTGGTTATTGAGGAGTTTAAAGGGTCCAGAAGTTATGTCATTCACTCTGTGTTCTTCATATGATTACAGAATGAATGTAGTCTTTGACTTTCTCTGACCATGATTAAACTCATGTACATTGTAATGGCTGCTGTCTTCACACTCAGATTTTCTTCAAAAGCCTGTGAAAGCTAAGCTTCAAGATAAAAACTGAAGATGTGGCACTCTTTTCTTGCTTTTGAAAAACATTGACATATTTCCTGGAGGGAAAAGTGTATACATGTGTTGTCTGTGTATGTGTATTTTTCTGATATAAGAAGGAGCTGCTTAATTAGAGTGATTTGCTAAGCTGAGCCTGGCTGTGGATTGGATTTTAATGTCTGTCATAGTGACTTTTTTTAAATAGAATTTTTATTTTTTAATAGAATTTAGAAAACATTATAAAGTATATCACTTCTACAAAGTAAATGCACAATATGTTTTGTAAAAAAAAACAAGAACAATTCAATAAGTTAGACAGTATTTTTATATTACTTCCATCTGTCTATTGCTAGGGTTTATGTTCATTACTATCTCAACAGAATTTAGGCTTCTTTTCTCTATCAGAATCAACAGCAGCAAAAACAAGCAGAATAACTGGACTTTACCCACTAAAAGGGGAGAAAAACTTCTCTTTTACACATGATAGAGGAATTTTAAAGTCTAACAATTTTAAAGTATACTGTTTCCCAGAACCAATTACAGTAAAAATTTAGGCATAAGTCTTTTTGGACCACTGTTTGATGTGATGCGTTTACTTGCACACACACACATATATTTTATTTGGTTCTTTAAGGAAGTGTACCTAGCCTACATATATTCTTCTATGGCTTGCATTTTCACCTGATAATGAGTCTTAGAAAGCTTTTTCTGTTAACCTACATGAAACTTTTTCATTCTTTTTCATGACTGTATTTTTATGTTCCAAAAAATAAGTGTCTTATTACAAAGTCTTATCTTGATAGATATTAGGTTGTTAACACTTTCTTTTTTTCTTAGTGAACACCATTAACTATGTGTCTTTATGAACTCTACTGTGTATTTCTGATAAATTTTAGAAGTAAAATTGCTAAAACAATATATGTATATTTTAACTTTAGCTACTTTTTAAAACAAATTATCTTAAACTTTTATGAATTTCTCTATTGACAAATATGTATATTTGTAATATAGTTTAGTTGTGACCTAATATTCCTGTGGTGGCAGTCACAGTTTCCTCTTAAGGTATCATGCTTGTATCTGCTGTCTGTACATTGTATTATAGTCTGTGTTCCTGACCTGCCCACATCACATGCTTCCCACGTCCTCACTCCCCCAAAGTTGTGAGCATGTAACCCAACTAGTGGGGTCCCACTGCCTGCTGCCCATAGGCAATAACTCTGGAGACAGAGTCCAGTGGAAAAGAAAATGGAACTTTTACTTACTTATACCCAGATTTCTTGATGCCCACCCCCAACTCCTGCTGCCATAGGAGTGAGCAGGCTGCTGGTGGGTGGCTTCAGCAGCAGTCCCTTGCAGCTTTGTACACGGGGGATGGGTGTGGGGTTTGTCACCCCAAGCTGCCTCCCAGTATCTGACAGCTCATATGGCTGCTCCCTGTCCAGCTTCCCCTTTCTAACCGGCCTTGCTCCTAGTATGTGCAGTGCTCCAGGTCAGCCCCAAAGTGATCAGGGAGGGGTACAGTGCTGACTGGCCTGTACCGGCCAAGGGCAGGCAGCAGCTGTCCCAGGGTATGGGGCTTGCCATCTGAACCAGAGGCATAGGACATAGGTTGGTGGCAGCCGCCATAGCCTCCTGCCTAGGGAAGGGGTGCAGGGCTTTCCAGCCTGAGTGGAGGTGTGGGCCACAGGCAGGTAGCAGCCACAGTGGCCTTCTGCCTAGAGGAGGGGTATGGGGTTTGCTGAGCTTACACCACCCTGAGTCTGCTGGCTGGAGACTCCCTGAACCTGCTGGTCTGAGCCTGCTCCCCTCCCCTCTTACCAGAACTCACTGAACTTCAGGCCCTCCCTGGAGCTCTCAGGGAGGGGCTCTGGGAACACTTCCAAGCCACCAAGTCCCCAAGGTCCAGGGCCCAGGAACTATAGCCCCATGTTGGCAGAGAAGGAGGGGAGAATTGAAGAGAGCAGCATTCCTGCACATGGTCCTTTTAAAGGCTCCCCCAAAATCTCCTGTGAAGCAGAAGCAGGTGGGAAGTTATGTCTCTCCCATCCAATCACCTTCCTGGTTTTTGGTGTCAGGCTTGCATGCCTCCTTTTTCTGTATCATCTGTGTGTAGGCTCAGTTTCTGGAGCAAGTAAGCATGTGCCCTCCTCTGCACTTCTCCACCCCTCCACATTTCCGGGGACTGGAGAGTTGTTCCCCCATTAGAATTCCCCCATTTAATACTCTGGACCCTTGTAATCTTACAAAGGCAGATGGACAAAAGTCTCGTTCTTTTGTAACTGCTTCCTGTTTCCCAAGGAGCATAGCCCTACCTGTCCTTTGGTCCAGAGGTTCCTAACAAAGGGGGTCTGGAGTGGAGGGGAGCCTTCATGCAAGGGAGAAGTATCTTGCAAAGTCTAGTTCAGTTGTTCCTGGAATGTGATGTGCACAATGTCCAAAGGAGGGCATTACTGGACAAGTTGGTATACTTGTACTCTGGAGGTGACAAATATGGTAAGAGGGTTAGAAGGTACCGTCAGAACCATAATAACTAAATGACAAATGTAGGGATTAATTCTACAGTGTCCATGATTAAGGAAAAAAATGGCTTCCTTGGAGGAAAGTGTGCAACGCACGCCCCACCTGTCTGAAGCCTTACTGCCTACTACACCCAACTTAAATTAAGCTTAGGTGGATATCTTGAGATTCTCCCCTTTAACACTTGTGGACTCTTTCTGTCCAAACTATTAAGGCAGAAAAAATGCAATTTTAAAATAAAGTCGATAGGTTGCTCCATGCTTCACCAAGTCAACCATTTAGTCCAGTCAAACCATTGAGTTCCAGGAGGTGGCAATGCAGGTGGGCTTCTAAAGTGGGTCCTGCACCTTTTCTGAGTCCACAAGACTGTTTAGAGAAGTTGTTCAGTTATAAGGCCTTTTCTGGAATGATACTAAGCAGTGACTATTTGATATAATCAGGTTAAACTAGTTCAACTCTCAAGTGAAAATAAATTTTGAGGACAGCTGCACTAGAGTCCAATGATCATGACTGAGCATTGTGAATTTTTTTAAAACCTGATTGATTCCTCTCTCTAAGATCACAGTCCTCATTGGCCTCAAAAAGGCTGCCAGTTTTCAATTGTGCCTCATCATTTGCCAAAAAAAAAAAAAAAAAAAAAGCAAGAACAGCACTGAACACATAGGTTTTGTTTTAAGTCTGCTTTGCTGGAACTCCCACAAGGAACATTTAGACTGACCCGTAGAGCCCTTCAGGGCAGGGAAGCTGAGCTTCGCAGCTGCCATTTGACTTTGACTGCAGTATCTCTATCCCTCAAATTCCTGAAGTTCCCATTGTATCTTAAGGTTCCTCCTTGCCATCTTTCAGGAAAGCAACCATTGTTCGTTTAATGAAAAGACTGCCATGAACCACACAATCAAATAAGATACCAGGCCATTTCTCCAGTGGGCTTTTTTAGCTTCCAAAGTCCATCTTAGTTTCTTAAGGCTTTCTGGTAACAACCAGAGCCCAGGTGTGTCTCTTTCAGTCATGGCATTCTAGTCAAAAATCTTGGTTATTAAAACCATAATTTGAAACTAGTCTTATTGGCTTCATTAAAAGAAAATTATATATCATTATTCATTAAGAATGTCAAATATAGAGGGATTATGGAGGGAAAAAAATACAAAGCAAAACGGAAAATCTTTGTCCTTCCAATATCCACCAAAATTGTTTCCATGCCTTATATCTTTCATTACTTTTCTTCCTAACCTAATGTGAAGTTTTAACACTTAGGAACCTCAGTTTCTTTTCAAAATGGAAACAAAACAAAAATCCAAAACAAAGACAGAGTTCAAAATAAAGATAAGAAGGGACTAGAACTAGCTTAAGACTTTTGTCTCCCACCAACCTATCACACTAACTAGTCACAGACAATCTTTCTCAGGTCCCAGATTGCATGAAGCCCCAGTGGTAGAGACATTCTCTTGCCTACCAGTGCAGCCACTGGTCCCCTGGCAGAGACATGACCTCTCACCAACCGATGTCATGGCAGAGGCATGCTCTCTTGCCCCAGCCAACTCTAACTAGCACCAAACAACCTTTCTTAGGTCCAAATGGCACATATCCCTAAATGGCAGAGATGTGTTCTCACATCAATCAGTACCACAAATGACCTTTATGAGGTCCAAATGACAGAAACTCCCAAATAGCAGAGACGGAGCATTCTCAGTGTAAACAAAACACTTAAGTTCCCTAATCCCCAAAAGATCAGAAAGTAAGAAACAAAACAAAACTGAAAGCAAAGTATAACTCATCCTAAACACTGAGGTTTCTAATTCCTTTCAAAAAAAGTTCCACACCCTTCTATGGCCTGTACAACCTTCACAAAACTTTTTTTTTTTAGCTTTCTGTACGCCTTACAACTTTCTACATACTATCTGCAACCTTCATAGACCTTACTTATTCAGGAATAACCATCAGTCACTTTCAGTCCTTGTCCTTTTTAACAATGGAATGGACCACACTCAAACTCAGTGTCTGGCAGCTAAAAGTTCCTAAATCTGTGAACACATAAAGTAAAAGAACATTGTCACTTTGCACTGGGGCCTGCTCTCTTCTTCAAAAAGAGAAATTTCAAATCTCCCTCCAGAGTGCAGGTCCAGCTTTCCTTTTAAGCATCAATCACAGTGGCAGGGTTTGAATTCTCCTCAGGTGGTGCCCATTTTATTCATGTGTCATGGATCTAAAGCTTAATTTTTGTGATCTTCAGAATAGTGTGTGTTGTCAATAGGATGTCATAGGGGCCAGTCTGTTGCTCAGCTAACTACTGTTCAGGTCCTTGAGTCTTTCAGGTCTTTCTTTAGTAAGACTCAGTTCCCTGACTGGAACAGGTGTAATGGCTTATTACATGGGTAGACAGATCTGCAATGAACAAACTTGTGCAGAATAGTTAGTGTTTGCCTTAAATATTGTATGTATTGCTTAATTTTCTACTCATGCTCCAAATATAGGGTGTGTCCTCCCAGAACTGAGATTTAGAAGGGTCTCCCATAAACTGTTTCAAAAGTGCTTAACTTAAGCCCACTTTTGGATGGTACCCTAATCTGGAGCAAAGCAATGGGAAGTACCTGGTCCCATTTGAAATGTGTTTCCTGGCATATTTTTGCCAGGGTCTTCTTTAGTGTGTGATTCATTTTCTCAGTCCTCCCTATAGATTGAGGTCTCCAAGACACATGTAGTTGCCATCTTATTTGCAGTGCCTATCAAATATTCTGGGAGATGTGCAAAGAGAATGATGGTCCATTGTAACTGAATACTGTAAGGAAGTCCAGACCTAGGAATTATCTCTTTAAGTACAAGTTTTACTACCTCAGTCACCTTCTCAGTTCTACTAGGTACGCCTCTACCAATCTGGAAAAAGTGTCCACAAAAACTAATAAAAATTTTAAATGCCCTCTGGTTTTAGGCATTTGCATAAAGTACTTGCCAGTCCTCAAATGGGCATAACCCTTTTTATTGTACCCCCTTTTTTGCTAGGGTGCTTTCTGTCTTAGGGTTGTTTTGGGCACATATCTGACACACTTGGGTAATCCTCTAAACAGTCCTTTGCAAATGGGGGCCCTTCAGATGTGGCTTAATGAGGACCATCAAACATCCCTTCCAAAATGGGTCCCTTCATATAGATACTGGAGGATGGGATACACTAGAGCCTTGGAGGTAAGATCATTCCATGGGTGTTGATCTTCCATGTGGAATTAGGATCAGTGTTAGTGAACCCCATTCACAGATCTATTCCTCATCTTGTTCTGTGTGATGAGGCTTAAATTTTCCAAGTCCAAGCAGGTGATCAAACTCCTAAGCATGGTGACCCTCTGGCTGCTTGACTTGCTGTTTTATCAGTGGTTTGGTTTCCCTGGCTCATTTGGGAGAGTTCCCGTAGGTGTTCTGAGAAGTACATTATGGCAACCTGGTCCATTAGATTCACTGCCTCTAGCAACTGTAAAATCTCCTCTGCATGTTTAACATCCTTGTTGCCCAAGGTTGAGTCCTCTCTCCTTCCATATTGCTCCATGGGCACTGACTACCATGAAGGCATATTTGGAGTCCATTTCAGGGATGTCAAACTCATTTTCACCAGGGGCCACATCAGCCTCACAGTTTCCTTCAAAGGGCTGAATGTAATTTTAGGACTATATAAATGTAGCTACTCCTTAAATAGGAGCAAGGAGCTCGGTGCTGCTTCTGGGTAGAAACAAGGTGCCAGGCTGAATAAAACAAGGATGAGGGCCAGATTTGGCCCATGGGCCTTGTGTTTGCCACCTGTGGATGGCCTTGTGTTTGCCACATATAGATGTTACTCTTCTTTCCTTCGGATAGTACTAAGGCTCTCGTGAGGGCTATCAACTCAGCCTTTTGTGCTGAGATTCCCAGTGCAAGGGCTTGGGCTTCTATTACCTTGTCTGCAGTGACTACTGTGTACAGCTCATCATTGGCTGTTGTCCATGAAGCTGCTTCTGTCTGTGTATGGCTCCCTGTCCAGTGCAACCAGTAGTTGGTCCAGTAGAACCTGGCCTGCTAGAATAAACTCTGTCAGTAATTTCCAAGCAGTCATGCTGGAGGGCTGAGTTTCCCTCCATGTCTGGGAGCAGGGTGGCCAGATTCAAAATTGTGGTAGTCTGCAAGGAAACATTTGGGTTGGCCAACAGAATATCCCAGTATTTCCCAATATGCGCTGCTGTCCGCCAATATCCTCCTGTCTTTTTCAGTAGAGTTAGGACCTGGTGTGGCACCAATACCATAGAGTAGGTAGTCCCAAAGTGAACTTCTCAGCTTCCTGCAAGACGTCATAGGTAGCTGCCACTGCTCAAGGGTGGCCATCCCTTGTTGTGTGACCCAACTGCTTTGAGAGATAGGCTGTGTGCTTGGGGATGTTTCCGAGTCTGGGTTAGTAAACCCAGTCCATTCCTCTGCCTTTCATGAACAGAAAATTTGATAGACTTCTGTAAATTGGGCAATGCTAGTATGGGAACCGAAACCAGGTTTTTCTTCAAGGTATCAAATGCCATCTGACAATCCTTTGTCCATTCGAGGGATTTCAAGGATTTTTTCAGTGGTTTTGCTATGAGTCCAAATTTGGAATCCAAATTTGTCAAAACCCTCTAATCCCTAAGAACCCATGAGGCTGCCTTTGGTTTTCTGGGCTTTTTAGTGTAGCAATGGCTTGTTTTCTATCTTCCATTAAGCTCCTTGTGCCCTGTTTCAGTTGGAATCCCAGGTATGTCACTGCCTGTTACCAAATCTGGGCCTTGTGAGATGATACCTTATATCCCCTTTTTGCTGGATAATTTAGGACTGTGATGGTGTTGAGCAAAGAGTCCTTGTAGGTGCTGCTAGTCGCACCAGTCATCTACTGTTCAATGTCATCTACATGTTACAGAAGAACTTCTGATTTCAATTGAACATTCCTTAAGTCCTTGGCTAATACTTCACCAGATACAGTTGGGGAGTTTTTAAATCCTTGTGGCAGCACTGTCCAGCAGTACTGGAGTATGGCTTTTTTTTCTGGGCCCTGCCATTCAAAGGTGAACAGTAGTTGAGCCTATTCATCTATTAGGATGCAGAAAAAGGCATCCTTCAAGTATAGGACTGAAAACCATTTGCTATCCCCAGGCACATGGACAACAGAATGTAGGGGTTGGGCACTGTAGGATGAATGTCCTGAGCAATGTCATTTATTGCTCTAAGATCCTGTTCAAACCAATATTCATCCAAGTGAGGCTTTTTGACTGATAAAATGGGAGTATTGTAGGAAGAGAGGCATGACTGAATTAGTCCCAATTTTAAGAATTTCTGCAATACTGCCTGAATCCCCTCTAAAGACCTCTTTTTTGAGGTGGTACTGTTTCTTCCATGGGATCCGCACTCCTTCTTTTAGGATAATTTTTATGGGTTGGATGTTAGCTGTTTTACCTGGGATTCCATCAGCCCAAATGGTGTTCATAGATCTCAGATGAGAAGAGTTCACCTCCGAAACCTTCCAGGCAAGTCAGCAGTGCCTGGAGCCAGAGAGCATGTTCCATGGGAACCTCTGTACATAGTTGCTGCTTTTCAGGAGAGAAAGTGATTTGTATGTGCAGTTTTCAAAGTAAATCTTGGCCCAACAATGGAATAGGGCAGTCTGGCATGTAGAGAAAACTATGTATGATCTTTTGATTCCCAAGCTGGCAGTCTAGGGCTTGAAAGAATGCCTATTTTTGTAATTGCCCAGTCACTCCAGTAATTGTTACAGTATCTAAACTTTCCTTTTGTATTCAGCACTGAGTAAATATGTATAACTCCTATATCTTCAAGAAAATCAATTGGCTTATTCCCCACTATCAACAGGTTGCAGGGCTCCTGTGGACATATAACAGTAGGTCAGGAGATGTCTAAGGCCCCTGGGCATCCTCATTCGTCATCAGACTCGCTTCACCCTTGTAGCATTTCCTGGTGAGGGTTTCCATCCTTACTTTCCCCTTTGAATTTCAGGTACTCCTTTCTGCAGGGGCTCTCTTCCTTGCAATAGACACATTGATTGGCACCTAGTGGGCCTCTCTTTTGTTCTTTAGGGTCCCGCCTCTTCTTCTGGTCTCACCACCGTTTCTAAGAACACCATGTCCTGCTTATCTTCCTTGTTCCCCAGGCATTGTAGACTTCAAATGCCATGTGTACCAGCTGAGAGGGATTCATTCCCAATGCATGATCTAAACTCTGGAGTTTCTTTCTGATACCCAGGGCACTTTGCCCAATGAAAGTCATGTTTGCCATCTGTATCGTGCTTATGCTTTCTATAGGCCCAACAGACCCTCTCTAAAAATTCAGAAGGGCCCTCATCTGGCTTTTGTTAAATGGCCGGTATTATATTCAGGCTCTTTTGCTTAGGCACCCCTTTCTTAAGCCCTTCCAGTATACACTTTCTGTAATGTTCCAGGAAGGCTAGGCCCCAACCATTTGGCTTCTAGTCAGGCCCTGTCAAAGGAATTGCCCCAGCTGGGTTGAGGGTCCCACTGAAATTCTCTTGGTGGAGACATTGAGCCTCTTCATTAACCTTATTTATAACCAACCATCTCTCATCTACTGTCAACAAATATTGAGGAGAGCCTATACATCTGCCCATTTTGGATGATGAGTGGCAAAAACTGGAGGCTATAAGATCTACCATTCTCTGAAGATCATCTCTGTATGAGGGGTTAGAATTCTTCCAATTCAGTAAGTATGAAGTAGAGAACTGAGTATGGGCACAAATAGTAGCCAGCAGGCTGGCCTTCCTGTTTTACTACTCGTATGGGATATTGCCTCAAGGGAAACTGGCTTGCTCTGAATAAGGAGGTTCCCTGGCCAAATTGGTCTTTGACGGGGAGACCCATCCTTTGTTATACAGGGATGGGACCATTGCCTCTTTGGGCTCTTTTTCAGGGGTAGCTTGCAGTGGGGATGACAATGGAGATGGTCCTCCTGCTATAAATCTTCTGCCCCTTGAGGTTAGGCATTAATGAGGCCCATTTCCTTGTCTCCTTCTCTTCCTGGGTACTATCAAGAAGAGGTTTCAAGGTACCCTGCCTTCTCTGCACCAGTAAGTGATCCTCTGTCTCTGGTGAAATCCTATTAAGCAACAACATAAATGCCTTGACATAATGGATTTCATCCCATTTATGCAACTGTTGGCAATACTGTTACAGCTGCATAACAGTATGGTAATCCAGGAAACCATCCATGGGCTCCCTCTTCCCCACAATCCAAAACATACACAGGCCACACAATATGACAGTAATAAACCAATACTTCCTTAGACATTGGGTAATGGCTGTATGCACCCCAGTCTGCTAAAATTCCACCCAGTGGGCTCCCTTCAGGAAACAATTCAGAATAGCCCCTGCTGGCCCAGATACACAGTTGGCCTAACTATGACCAAAGGAAGCCAGACAACCTGGGAACAAAAAAGAAAACTGGCATCCATGACTTCATTATTTTCACAAATGTTCACAGGTAAGTTTTCTGTTAACCAATCTCATAATCAGTGAGTTCAAGCAATGGCCTTCCCAAAAATGAACAGTTCTCACACAGACTCTGATTCATAGCCCTAAAACTCAGGTGATCCTCCTTCCCAGACCCATTTCCTTTCCACCTGTCAGGCATGTTTAAGTGGCCAATGCCCCTAGAGGGTGTGTCCAGGAAATTCTCAGCAACTGGGAAGCCCTGCAGACCCACTCCTTAGGGAGGGGGCATTCGCTCACCACAAGTGTCTAGGGCCCCACATTGGGTGCCACAATGTAACTGAACTAGTGGGGTCCCACCACCTGTGACCCATAGGCACTAACTCTGGAGACAGAGTCTGGTCAAAAAGAAAATGGAATTTTTATTTACTTATACACAGATTTCTTCATGCTCACCTCTTGCCCCCACTGCTGGAGGAACAAGCAGGCTGCTGGGAGGTGGCCACAGCAGTGGTTTCCTGTGGCTTTGAATGTTGGAGAGGGGTGCAGGGCTTGTCACCCAGCAGTCCCACCTCTCAGGACCTGCTTCCTGGGACCTGCTGACTCAAATCTCCTCTCTCCTCCCCCACCACCACCTCTTCCTTACCAGCCTTGCTTCTAGTACCTGCAATGCTCCAGGTAAGGACTGAAGTGCTCAGGGAGAGGCACAGGGTTTGCTGGGCCCACACTGGAGACATGAGCTGTGAACGAGTGTGGATGGGTATTTGTAGGTGGTTCCTGCTTGAGAAAGGGGTATAGGGCTTGCCAGGAGCACACTGCCCTGAGTTCACCAGGCTGAGCCTCCCCAACCACACCAACCTGAGCCTCTTCCCCACCCCCTCTTACTGGAGCTTGGTGGGCTCCAGGCCCAGCGAGAATGTTCCCAGTCCACCCAGCCTCCAAGGTCCAGGACCCAGGAACTCCAGTCCGGATCAGTCAGAGGAAGGGGAGAATCCAAGAGAGCAGCATTCCTGCCTGCCATCTTTAAAAAGTGTTCCTCAGAATCTCCCACATGGCAGAAGCCTTTTTTTTTTTTTCCATCTTTGGTGCCAGCCTTGCACACCTCTTTTCTGTATCATGAGCAAGTCATCCCAGTTGTCAGGGTAATACATGCATGCACCAACTTTGGTGCTTCTGCACCCTTCCCCATATCCATGGGGGAGTTCCCCCCCATTACAAGCACACAGTGGTTTACCAATATTTGTAACTAATTCTGTTGATCCTAATGCCTGACAGATAATAATTACTCAATTGATGGGGCGGGGAGTAGTGGTGCTCCACCAGCAGAACTCCCCTGGTTGTTGCAGATGAGAAATAAAAATGCCCAACCCGTGATTTGCTTGGGGAGGAAAGGGGACCAGTCCCTCAAAGGAGAAAGCTCCTGAATACTTTCTTCCCTGTGTTTTTATTTGGTTCAGCTCAGAGATACATAGTGTGTACATAAAGCTCATCAACCAGTGCTCAGAATGCTATTGACGTCATTTACAGATAATAGTTGAAGAAACACGGGGATTGTCTCTGGTCAGGGTTGGCTTTGGCTCAAGTGTCCGTCTCATAGCAACAGGGCAGAGCAGGTCTCATGGAAACAATGTATATTCTTTCTCTGGCCAGATTTGCCCCTCGGGAGCCATCTGTTCTAGTACAAGTTCTTTGGTATAGTTCCCAGGCTGAGTCAGGCAAGGAGAGCAAAGCAGCCAAGAAACTAGAAGACATTTGCAGAAAGACTGAGGACTCAGGCTATGACAAAGCCAAGGTATGAGGGCCTTTCTGCCCCTTCTCTGAAGACCCCTAAGTCCTTCCCTGATGGCCCATTGCTACAGTGCCCATCTTTGGTTGTCCCTCCTCCTTTGAGGGTTCTTACCCATCGTTGGCTAACTTGTCATCCACCAAAGCCAAGCAAGGGAAAGTGAGGGAGGCAGGGGCTGTGCTCCTGCCAGGAAGTTAATGTCCTATTTCCTTAGTGACTCATGTCCCCAAGGCCTTTTCACTCAGCTCTAGGTGTTAGACAAAAGGCTACAGTCCCTGAAACCGGGAGGGATGGCTCCCAACACTCAATACATACTGAAAATATCCTACAGACTTATAAAATCATAATATTTCTGTATTCAAACAATTGCTTTTCTGTTGTGACTTGATAACATTTCCTCTTATTGTTGTGCTTCAACTTCCTGTTGAATTTTGTATTTAATTGCAAGATTTTATAGTTCTAATGTACTTCTAGTATTAATACATTTGGAAAATGAGGTAGAAATCCTGGAGGAGACTAATAAAATGATTCTTAAAATTAACTCAGTATTATAGACCTTGAATTTTAGCATGTTATCCAGTCGAGAGTAATTCCTGTAACATATATCTTGAGAATACATATTAAACAAAACTAATGAACCAAAATACAATGTATTTTCTTTAGCTAATTGCTAGTGATGATTTCTTAAAGATGTTTGAAGCACTGATGTTAATAATCTTTAGATTTTAGCCATTTTCTGCCTCAAACATACATGATTATTTTAAAATTTGCATCTTATTAAAAAACACTAATGGAGGTCTGTGATTAATAGATAATCTGGTTTTCATTAATTACTGTATTTTTTGGAATATAAGATGCACTCCCCAAATTTGGGAGGAAAATGGGGGTATGTCTTATAGTCCTAATGTAGCTTACCTGGCTCGCTGTGGTGGGGCAGCAGCAGTGGAGTGGCGTCACAGGTTATTAAATATTTTACCACATTTTTTGCTTTAAAAATTTTTTTTCCTATTTTTCTCCTCTAAAACCTAGGTGCATGTTATAGTCCTAAAAATATGGCACAATGAAGAACCATTAAAATGAATAGTGATTTTCTTAGTCACTTGTTTATTTGTTTTTGAGTAAAATGCCCTTTTGATAACCAACATGCTTTGAGTGTCTGGCATTTGTCTTGCCAAAAATGACCTGCATATATGTACATACTAGATAGATCTAATTATTTATGTGATTTTTATAATGGGAATCGGATACACATTTTGTATTTTTATTTTTATTTCATCTGAATTAGGACTGCAAATGATTAATTACAGGGCAATATTTCTTGTCAAGTTGTGAATAAATATGTTTAGCATTAGTATAGCTGTTTTACAAACAAGAAAATCCATAGAGCTTGCCAAGCGGTTGATTAAAAAATGCACTCAATTCATCACATAGTCTCTGTAGGAAAGATCTTTACATTTGTATGGGTTAGCATTCAGTAATTAAATCTGTTTAAACATTTTAATTAGGCTGAAGGCCACCCCAAGCCTTTGCTCTCAACTTGAAAACGCTTGCAGAAAGCTGTTAGGGACGGCTAGTCACTTTCAAGAGAGTTTTAAATCTAGAGCAGCTAGTGCTTTTCCAAGTCTAGTGCACATAAAATCAGCTGGAGAGCCTGCTGGAAATCAGATCCTTAAACCTCACTTTGGAAATTCATTCCCATAGCCTGGGTGGGGCCTCTCCAAGGACCTCCAGGCCTACACTCAGGCTGCTGGTCCAGCACGTGCTTTGGGAACCACTGTACTAGAAAATTCCATTATGATTTGAAAGTTGTAACTTAAACAACTTTTAAAAAGAGACTTGCATTTGGCAGGTACTCCAAATATTTCAGAACAAGATACGCTTGAGTAATAAAACAGTAAAAGTGTGTTTCTACAGGATTTAGAAGGAGGAACAGAAGGAAACAAGTGTGGTTGCCCCTCTACTTCCCTTCTTTTCATTGAGAGCAGGGTCCTTTCAAGTCCTCACTATATTCCCTAATGACAAGTATACAGGTGAGCATATGGAAAAAGATGTGTAGGTTATGATCTTTGCAATAGCTTTATTAACTCAAAAGAATGTCACAATGGTACAGTAAACCCACTTTTGCCCACCCCTATATTGAAGTAGTTGCCAGTTTGAACTCTGCCACCATTAGCTGTGTCACCTTGAGCAAATTACTTTATGTATTAGTATCTATTGCAGTGTCAGAAAATACCCCAAATTTAGTAGATTAAAACAACCTATATTATCACTTTCATATTCCAAGGGTTGGGAATACGTCAGCAAATTAGTAGTGTCCTGGCTCAGGTTCTCATGAGGTTCCAGTCTCTGAAATATTTAGAATATTTTCTTTTTGGCTCATTCCCATGGGTATTTGTAGGAGGCTTCAATTCCTTGCCTGTCTGCCTCTCCACATGTCTGTTTATGACATGGCAAGAGAGCACACACAAGACAGAGGCTACAGTCTTTTTTTAACTTAATCTCAGAAGTCACAATTTTGTTTACTAGAAGTGAGTCATGAGTCTAGTCCATACTCAAGTGAAGAAGTGAACTCCATCTCTTGAAGAGAGTATCAGAGAAGCTTTGGACGTATCCTTAAAACCATCATACTATATTGGCATCAGTTTCCTTGTCCATAAATTAGAAAAATGAGATTTAATTAGAGCTTAATAATGGTAGCCTATTAAGGTATCATAATGATCATAATCTTCTTCTTCACCTTCAACATCGCCATGATTCCTTAAGCATTTAACATCCTGCTAAAGTATCTCATGTGTGAAATTCTTCCTGCCCATATCTGTATTTTAAAAACTGTCACATTTTGTAAAAGCCTCCCCCTTTTTAAGTGACTGAAATATACTCTAATAAAAACAGACTCTATACAATCAAGGCAGAGACTGATATTATGATCATGGATGAGAACATCTGTGATAATTTATTACTAAACAGTATTCGGCAACTGTTAAAATAATCAGTTGCATTATCAAATAGGGTATATCCCTCCAACAAAAGGGTGGTCTGTCCCTCTATCAGTTACCTTAAAAATTATTATACTGTTTGATCCTATAATCCATCTCAGTGATTTTGCCTTAAGAAAACAGTGCCAAAATTTTTGATGCAAAAAGATATTTAGCACAGAATAGTATTTGTGGTTGGCAGCCTCCAAGATGGCCCTTAATGTTTGATCCTGCCTCCTGATTTTCATGCTCTTGTGTAATCTGCTGCCACTGCATGGTTCCTCAACTCACCCTTGACCAAGTAACTCACTTCTATGAAATAGAAATGGAAAATCAGGTTATAAAAAAACTGGCTTCTATCTTGGGGGCTGCTGCTCTCTATTTTTACGAACAATAAGTATGATTTTAACTGCATATGACATCAATGTTCTCTTCATCCCAGAAACATACTAGAAAGAAATATACAAAGTAATGACACCCTGTGTCTTTGAGTCTTAGGACTAAATGTGATTTGTTTTACTTTTCTGTTTTTTTCTATTTTCTATCAAGATCATGTATTATTTTACAATAGAAAAATGTTTAAAAAGAAAAAGATAAAAATGGAACAAAATACATGTAGGTGTTTAAATACATGTAGCATTTGAGAAATGTTTGATTGTTTAGGGAGAAAAAAGTTGGAAATTTGTGCATTTGTAATTCAGTACCTACAAGGAAAATATATAATTTGAGCTAAGATTATGTAATATTTAAAATTTTTATGAGGGTCATATATGTTTTTAATAAGACAAAAATTCTAAATGACATGTTTATAGAAAAATACTGGTAAATTTTTATCTAGTACTTGCAGATGAAAATACCATGTAATTCTAAAATAATATTATTGAAGACAATTTAGTAGCAATTTAGTATGAGTCCTGTAGTAATCTAATGTGTTCCCCACTGATATCTGAACTTTTACCATGAAGATTCATGAGTTGTTGGTCTTGCTTGACAATAGAATTTTGTAAATGGCATTCAATAATGCTTTATGGTCTAGTCTTCTCACTGTTGCTTTACCTTCCCTCCTGTTCCAGTGCATTCTGTAGCACGTGGGTGCCTCCATGACAGTCCAGTCCATCCCCCATGGGGCTCTCCTTTGGAGGCTGCTATTGGTCACCATAATATGAGTGTCTAGAAAAGGGCTGGCTAGCAGCAACATTCAATTGCTTCAGGTTGTTTGGGACCAGAAAGGTTTTCTCTGTTTTCAACAAGGTTTTATTTATTTTCTTGGTAATTTGTTATTACTAATGGCGTTTGTGTTGCCACCTTTTAAGGCCAGGCAGGTTCATGGTATTCGTGCAGATAGAAAAATATTCATGGAGCTGTTGTGATGTCTGGCATGCCTTTATTCATGGATGGGCGAGCCATGCATACTGCAAGCTGCATGTCTGTCTGTATGTCTCATGTCATGGGCTTTGCTCCCCAATGTGACACTCATCATGGCACCTGTCCCCTTGCATGTCTCTCATCATCATTGCCCCCAGCAGGAAGCCCCTACCTGTTTAAATACTAGAGAGAAACAAAATTGGCAAAATGCCAGAAATTGTATAACATAATTCTGCACATGTGAGCTCACTTTATGTTGTGGGAACACTTTATTGGACCCAGTCTCAAGGCTATGAGAACACTAGTTATCAGGCCTTCCAAGGCTATGGGAACGCTGCTCCTCTTAGTTACCCAGACACCTGGATGAGGAAGCCAGAGTGCCTCCACTTACTCTATAGCATTACATTTAGAAAAATAGGATTTGGGGTTGTGGGGGACCCTTTGTTCTTAAAATTACCTGAAGCATTTTGCTAAGATTTGAGTTTATTATATATATTTCTGTGATGCTTACAACTAGTGTTCATTCTTTGTATTTAATTTTATTTTCTGAGTTGGCCAAACCAAATGGAATAGTCTCCAAAGTACTAAATTTTCTAGGATTCTAAGTTTTCAAAAATATATCTATACTAAAACATACACATCTTTTTGACAGCAAATACAATTTCAGAGCCTACTTTTGGGAGATACCAGTTTTTCATGCACTTAAGATTCAGACAATATTAATAGAGCTTCACTATAAAATTTTATCACTCTAAAATCACTCCTCAGGGGGAAGAGGCCATTGAACTATATTAAATGTTCAGTGTAAATTCCACTTGGTTATATGCATATTTGTTCTTAAGTGGGCTTATTTAAGGGGAAAAGGTCATAATCGAGAAAGTATGTAATGTTCTCTTGTCTGTACTTGCTTAGTTAAAAAAAAAAAAAACATTGCTTTTAAGGCTCATTTTCCTTTAAAAAATCCCATCATTAGCTTTCCTATTTCTGTAACCATATAGCTACATAAGAATGGACATAATGGTGGGCTAACATAATGTTTGTTTTTTAATCTATAAGATGATGCATGTACATTCACCCAGCTGAGTCTTCAGAGCTGCTCCAATTTGAGCTGTGTAGTAATTTTGCATTTGCATTTTCTCTGATTTAACTGATATGTATAAATAAAGGCTGCAAGTTACTTTAATAATGAAAAACCCATTATCAACATGTGGTAGATATAACTTATTATCATTGCTACCTTTAACAACTGCTATTGTTAATAATACATATTTTCTTCATTTGAAGCTAAGGATTGAAGTAGTATTTTAAGTTTATTCTCTTAATGTTTTGTTCAGAAGGAAAATAATTGTTAAAAAATCCTGGAAGCACATTGTTTGGGTCTAAATCAGTTATTACAAGGTAGGAAGCCGTCCTCGTGCAAGTGCACTCACAGTTGGCTGAGAATTATACAGAACAGCTGCACCACACCACCAGGTGGTGCAGAGAGAATTGCTGTAATTCCCTATTCAAACCAATGTATAGATAGGCAAGTGAGGTAAGCCGTTATAGGGTTGACCTTGAATCTTCAATACTTCATGTACAAACACAAGTACTAAATCATTCATGGATTTATATATTTACTATCTGTTACTTGTGATGGACCCACCTAACAACCGATGGGACACATGAAAAATGCACATTTGAGAATAGTTTAACATACAAGTTTGGAATTGGTCAGGCTGCTCCTTGATATAGCTCTCCTGTCCATTTATTTGGAATGGAAAGAGGAAAAAAGTAAAGACTTTGCATCACATCTTGCCATATGGCAGGCATGTGTATATATACAAAAAAAATTATAAATAAAGAAGGAAATAATTTTTTAAATGAAGCATTTTGTTTTCTTTTTCAGTATATTTGATTGATTATGCTATTACAGTTGCTCCATTTTTTTACCCCCTTTATTTCCCTCCACCTTGTACCAACCCACGAGCATTCCCCAGACTTACTTCATGTGCATGGGTCGTATATATAAATTCTTTGGCTTCTGCATTTCCTATAATATTCTCAAACTCCCTCTATTTTGCACCTACCCTTTATGCTTCTTATTCTCTCTACTGTTTCCCCCATTCTCCCCCACTCCTTCTCCACTGATAATCCTCTATGTGATCTCCATTTCTCTGGTTCTGTTCCTGTTCTAGTTGTTTGCTTAGTGCCTTTCTGTTTTTGTTTTTTAGGTTTGGTTGTTGATAGTTGTGATTTTGTTGTCCTTTTACTGTTTATATTTTTTATCTTCTTCTTTTTATTAGATAAGTCCCTTTAGCATTTCATATAATAAGGGCTTGGTGATGATGAACTCTTTTAACTTGACCTTGTCTGGGAAGCACTTTATCTGCCTTTCCATTCTAAATGATAGCTTTGCTGGATAGAGTAATCTTGGATGTAGGTCCTTGCCTTTCACGACTTCCAGTACTTCTTTCTAGCCCCATATTGCCTGTAAGGTTTCTTTTGGGAAATCAGCTGATAGTTTTATGGAAACTCCTTTGTAGATAACTCTCTCCTTTCCTCTTGCTGCTTTTAAGATTCTCTCCTTATCTTTAATCTTGGCTAATGTAATTATGATGTGCCTTGCTGTGTGCTTCCATGGGTCCTATGTCTTTGAGACTCTCTGAGCTTCCTGAACTTCCTAGAAGTCATTTCCTTTGCCAGATTAGGGAAGTTCTCCTTCATTATGTTTTCAAACAAGTTTTCAATTTCTTGCTCTTCCTCTTCTCCTTCTGTTACCCCTATGATTCATGTTGCAATATTTAAAGCTGTCCCAGAGGTCCCTAAGCCTCTCATTATTTTTTTGAATTCTTGTTTCTTCATTCTATTCTAGTTGAATGTTTATTTCTTCCTTCTGGTTCAAACTGTTGATTTGAGTCCTGGTGTCCTGCCTGTTACTGTTGGTTCCCTATACATTTTCCTTTAATTCATTTTTCATAGCTTTCATTTTTTCCTCTATTTTGAGACCATACTCAACCATTTCTGTGAGTATTCTGATTAGCAATGCTTTGAACTCTGCATCTGATATGTTGGCTATCTCTTCATCCCTTAGCTGTATTTTTTCTGGAACTTTGATCTCTTCTTTCATTTGGGTCATATTTCTTTGTAGCAGTGGGCCTGTTATGTAGTAAGGGGCAGAGCCTTAGGTATTTGCCTGGATGGGGCAACCCCCATTGCTGTGTTGTAGCGCCATATATGGGGAGGAATCCAAGAAGGAACAGTGCCACTTACTCGGCTTTCAGCTGGCTTTCTGTCATTTCCCCTACTTCCCACAAGCAAATAGGGCACTTCTGGTGCTGATTCCTGGGTGGGTAGTTTTGTGTATGTTCTAGGACCTTGTGGGTCTCTCCAACGAACTCTCCTGTGAGGCTGGGAGTTTCTCCAGCTGCTGCAACCCCCACAGATTTTTTTTTCAGTCAGAGATTTTGAGGCTTTATTTCCCCACACTGGAACCTTGGGTTGTGCTATCTGTCTCACTCCCTAGTTGTTCCTTCCGGTTTATCCACATGCAAATGTGGGACCATCCAGTCTGCCAATCTCTGCCTTGATAGGAGTCCTCCCCATCCCTGCTGCCCATCTCCTTCCCTCCTACCAGTCTGGATGAATATTTCTCCTTTAAATTCTTGGTTGTCAGACTTCCATACAGTTTGATTTTCTGGAAATTCTGGTTATTTTTTTGTTTTTAAATGTGTTGTTGTCCTTTTTGTTGCGCAAGGAGGCAAAGTGTGTCTACCTACACCTCCATCTTGTTCTGAAGTTCCTAAATAAAGCATTTTCTTTGTATTCAGATTTGACCACCATCACCCCTCTCTCTAAGTGGTAAAAATTTTCACTGCTGGCCACCTTCTCCCATTTCAAGTGTTCAGAGTAATTTTATTCTTTTTCTTTGCTACCCTGCGTGCAATTTTAAACTGAACTTATTTTAGCTGTATCCTATTTTATGATTCTGTAAGACAGTGGTAATGATCATAATCCTTGTGTTGCATGTGTGCTATTTTGCCTGTCAGAAAGATTTTTAACTGATTGTTTCATTTCATCAATTTGCAAATGTAGCCGTTACTCTCACTTTAATAATTTGGGAAGGCATGATCAGCACTCTTGAGATCCATGTCTCCCAAGTATTTTGTCAACCTCTAGATCTGTGGTGGCATCTTAGATTTGCTGTCATTGCTCAATTAGACTTCCCACAGGTATAGAAAGACATTTTCTTTATAATTTTTATGAACAGAAATTAGACTAATTATTAAAACAACTAGTAGAAAGTTAAAAAGATTTATTTTATAGATGTTTTTTATAGAGCTAGACTTAACTGAGTACCTCACTACAAATTAGTTCCCTTTTCAATAAATTCAGTACCTCACAATCCCTGGCTAATGTGACCCTTGTTTAGCCTTTAGACCTTAAATTCAATTTACCTAGTCTCTGGATTTATTAGTAATTCCCTGGAGAACTGTCCTGAATGCTTGAGCAGTTTGCTTAATCAGCTAATGTGTTAGGCTCACTAAACCTCACTGCATAGTTTCTGCCTCACATCTCAGTTCTCTTTAGGAAAAAAATAGTCTTTCTTCCCTATGCAGTGGCTAAAAGAGAGAAAGGTCACTCAATAACTTAATCCTGGGCTACTTTCTTCTCTTCTATAACAAGAAAAGATTTTCTCTCCTGACACGTCCTCTCTACCAATTTTAGTTACTGAGAGGCCATCCTGGCTCCCATCTGAAATTTTTTAACTGAATAAAATTAGTCATTTCAACCAGTTTCATCAGATTAGTTCACAACTGGTAAATGGAATGAGAAAGTAAAGTAATATTCCAGCTAAACATTTTTAACTCATAAACAAGTGTTTGGGAAAATGATATGAAGTAGTTTCTCTTGGAGGTTCATTGCGGGTTTAACATAATGTTTATGTGGGTAGAATTTATAGACGTGCTATTTTGAACTTTTACTAAAGTACATGGCTCTCAGGAATTTCCCATAAGTACACCAAACAGGGTAGACAATACACAGACTATCCCCCTAAGTTAGAGTACAATTGTCTAGCATGACAAAGTACCACCATCAGCTTTATTTCTTGCCCATTCACAGGATTTTAAGAAGAAAGAAAACTCAGAAGACATTAGGCATTCCTTGCAATCTAATTCAACTCAATAAACGTGTACTGAGCTACTAAAACTCTGACCTTGGTGTTGTGGGAAGGGGCTTTGAGGAGGAATGGTTGCAAAAATAAGGTTCTGTTTCTTCCCTCAGATAAACTTAGAATAAAGAAATCATATTGTGTAGCTGGAACATTCACAGCTGACCAAAGTCTGGTACACCATGCAACTAATTACTTGATACTTGGTTATTGACACAAGTTTAATAAATCAGCAAAACAATGACTAGCAATCAAATGTTGCCAGATTCAAAATTAAAGATTTGCGATATTGAGGGTTCCAGCCAAGATGGATGTGTAGGTAGAAACGCTTCACTTGCTTGCACAACCAAAAGAAGGATAACAACCAATCTAAAAACAATAAACAGCCAGAAGTGCCAGAAAATCAAATCTCATGGAACTCTGACAACCAAGGAATTAAAGAAACATTCACCCAGACTGTTAAGAGGAGCGGAAATGGGAGACAGGCAGCTGAGTGGAGAGTACAAGCAGCAAGGTAGCAGACTACACAGGTGAGGCAGAGCTGGCTGAATGGGAAACTAAAGACTCAAAGCTAGCTGTAAACTACTGAGGGGGCTGCCATGACAGGTAAAACTCCCAGTATCACATGAGGGAGTCTGTTGGAAAGTGGGGCTAGAGCAGAGCAAGTGAGCAGCATTGGTCCTTTTCTGACCCCTCCCCCACAGACAACATCACAATGCAGCAAAGAGGGTTGTCCCACCCTGGCAAAAACCTAAGGCCCCACCCCCTTAGAACATAACAGGTACATCAAGACAAAGAAATATGGCCCAAATGAAAGAAAAGATCAAAACTCCAGAAAAAAGGTGAAGCATTAAGGACATAGTCAGCCTATCTGATGCAGAATTCAAAACACTGGTAATCAGGATGAAGGCTACCCAAAGTGAAATAAAGCAAAATATACAGGGGACCAACAGTGAATGGAAGGAAACTGGGGTTCAAATCAACAATTTGGACCCAAAGGAAGAAATAAACATCCAACCAAAATAGAATGAAGAAACAAGAATTCAAAAAAATGAGGAGAGGCTTATGAGCCTCTGGGGCAACTTTAAGCACTCTGACATCAGAATCACAGGGGTGCTAGAAGGAGAAGAACAGGAGCAGGAAGTTGAAAACTTATTTGAACAAATAATGAAGGAGAACTTCCCTGATCTGGGAAAGGAACTAGATTCCAGGAAATCCAGGAAGCCTAGAGAGTCCCAAAAAGTTAGATCCAAAGAGGAACACACCAAGGCACATCATCATTAAGTTACCCAAGATTGAAGATAAGGAAAGAATCTTAAAAGCAGCAAGGGAAAAGGAGACAGTTACCTGCAAATGAGTTCCCATAAGACTGTCAGCTGATTTGTCAACGGAAACCTTGCAGGCAAGAAGGAGCTGGAAAGAAACATTTCAAGTCATGAAAAGCAAGGACCTACATCCAAGATTACTCTATCCAGCAAAGCTATCATTTAGAATGGAAGGGCAAATAAAGTGCTTCCCAGATAAGGTCAAGGTAAAGGAGTTTACTGTCACTAAGCTCTTATTATTTGAAATGTGAAAAGAACTTATCTAAGAAAAAGATAAAAAACTATGAATAGTAAAATGACAACAAACTCACAACTATCAATACTTGAACCTAAAAAAAAAAAAAAACTAAGCAAACAACCAGAACAGAAACAGAATCACAGAACTGGAGATCACATGGTGATCTCATGGGTTATCAGTGGTGTGGGGAGTGGGGGAAAAAGGTTCAGGGAATAAAAAGCATAATTTTCAGGCATAAGATAGACAGAGATAGGTTAAGAATGGTATAAGAAACAGAAGTCAAAGAACTTCTCTGTACAACCCATGGACATGAACTAAGGTGGGGCAAATTCTGGAGGGTAGAGGGTACAGGGAGGAGGGGGGAGAAAGGGGAGAAAAAATGGAAAAACTGTAATAGCATAATCAATAAAATACACTTAAAAATTAAGGATTTGTTGTCATCTGTGAAAGGTATAATTAAATAGGTCATTACCCCTCCCGTGTGGTCTTTCTTCAATTGTTATATCTGGCCCCTGAGTACTTTTTATCCTTTAAAGTGGCTATTGTTTGTTTTTTTTTTTAAATTTATATTTTAGAGATAGAGGAAGGGAGGGATAAAGGGAAAACATTGACATGAAATAGAAACATTGATTGGTTGCCTTTCACATGTTCCCCAGGTGGGGACAAATCCACAAGCTAGGCATTTGCCCTGATGGGGAATCAGACCAGTGTTTTTCACTTTGTGGAATGATGCCTGACAAACTGAGGCACGCTGGTCAAGACTAGAGCACCTTTTGACAGCTGAAAAATGCAGTTGGGACAAAGGGAGTCTGAGCAGACCATCCATCATCCCTTCCTGGTATAGTTAAGGTCAGTTACTCTCAATGTGCCACCCAGGGAGAGTAAACTTAGTCTGCATGCCCTACCAAGCTTCCATTGCTGACACCTAAATGATTATTATTTTTTATATTTAATTTTGGCTTGAAGGTTGAACTGAGTTTTCCTGCCAACCAAGTAGGAAAAATCTGTTGACTGTATTGGTCACAGGCATACAGTTTGTCCCTAAGAAAGAGTGATAGCAATACACTTCTGAAAACAAGCGTTTGTGTCAGTGAACAATAAAGGAAGTCTAGGTCTTGAGTTGGTGACCTGGTTTCTATTGTTAACTTTCCTGTCAAGGGCCTTTCCTCCTTGAAGTTATTTTAAAACCTGATCTCACAGCAGTACATTCAGTTTCACATGTGAATTGGTGGACTACTTACAAAGAAAAATAATTTTTGCCAAAAAGAGAAGAGCACTAAAAAGTTTCAGATGAGTAGAACCATTACTAATCATCAGGGTATTATTTAGAGAAAAACTATTGTGTCTCTCTGATAATACAAAAAACCTTGTTCAATCTGATTATATAAGGCCAATAAGCAGTAAGTGATCCTATTGTAAATTACATTCCTTTTTTAGTACTTTTTCATATTTCAATTACAATTGACATACAATATTTATTATATTCAGGTCTACAACCCAGTGATTAGACACATATAGCTTAAGTGATCACCTCAATAAATCTACTTCCCTTCTATTATCATGCCTAGTTGCTACACTATTATTGACTATGTTCCCTGTGCTGTACTTTACATTACCATAATTATGCTACAGGGTCCAGCACAAATAACACCCCTTATTATTACAAAATCATGACCATGTAATTCTGTAACATAACAATATCACACTCAAGCACACCATATGACATTTTAGGTGAAATGTTCAAATTGCTGTCCATCTCATGCGAGACATTCACGTACCCTACCAACCACACTAAAGCAAGCCTTACTTCTGCCAGACCCTGTACAACTACCAATTTGTACTTATTCCCTTTACATTTTGTACAGATCTCCCACCCCCTCCCATCTGGTAACCATCAAGATGTTCTCTGTATCAATGATTGTGTTTCTGTTTTGTTTTTTTGTTTATTTTGTTTTTTTAAATTCCACATATTAAGTGAAACCATCTGGCATTTGTCTTTGTCTGACTTATTTCACTCAGCACAATAACCTCTAGGTTCACCCATGTTATTGGAGATGGCAAGATTTCATTCTTTTTTCTGGCTGAATCATATTCAATTGTATATATATGTACCACTTCTTTATTCAGTTATTTATGGACACTTAGCTGCTTCCAGACCTTGGCTAATGCAAATACTGCTACAGTGAACATATGGATGTATATGCCTTTTTGATTTAGTGTTTTGGGTTTCTTCCAATCCTTCTTTGTCTCTTGTTATAGCCTTTGTTTTAAAGTCTACATTGTCTGGTATATGTATTACTAACTGAGATTTTAATTTTGTTTCCATTTTCATGAAATATCTTTTTCCATTCCTTTACTTTCAGTCTGTGTGTGTCTTTTGATCTGAATTGAGTCTTCTGTAGGTAGCATATGTAAAGGTCTTGTTTTGTTAATCTCTTCAGCTACCATCTATTTTTTGATTGAAGCATTGAATTCATTTGCATTTAAAGTAATTATTTATATGTATTCCTTTCACATAGGCAGGATCTTTCTGAGCTGGAATTCCTCTTCAAACATACATTAAACTCCTCTTGAACTTAGGGTGACATTTTATAGATCTCAATTTGAGACTAAATTTCTTTCATTTTAGATTGCCAGAAGCCTCAGCAGCTCTAATGTTAAGGGGTACCGGTGTCCAGTGAAGATTTACTTCACTTCCCAAGGTTCCTGATATTAATTCTAGGGCAAATTAACAAACTTAAAACATAGTGTAAGTTAGTCCACTGACAGTAACTGGCTCTTATTCTGTGTTCCCCGAATGATGCTGAGTGCAAGGAGTCAATAGCAAGTGATAATAGGAAACTCTTTACCCTGTAATTGGAAAAACAAGTTGAATTCATAAGTCAATTAGAAAACCATAAATCATAGTAATCTCATATGGCATTGAGTTAAAACTAACAGAGCTCTTAATCAGAGTGAAATGATTATCTGAATAAAAGTGAGGGGGAAGGGAAGGTGATTTATGGGTTGAAGATATTGGGTAGGCAGAATACTTGGAAGAGTGGGAGAGAAAAAGAGAGGCTTTTAAGATGGATGATCAAGCAGAAGAAAGAAGCCAGAAAAAGAGACTGTTCAGATTGGAAAGAAGTTGAATGATAGGTAAGATATCCAGCTAGGTAAGAAGGGGCTAAATCATGGAGGCCAAGGAAAGCTATTATCACTAAGTTATCCATTGTTCATTTGGAGTTACTCATCAAGCAGTAAGAGTGGTGACAATGGTGGTGCTGAAGATATTAGTAATAGCCAGCAGTTACTGAGCTCTTATTTTGTGACCATCTCTTTCATTTTTTGTGGATTTTTGTATCTGAAATTATTAGTATTAGTCTTATCATTATCATCACCTATTTTGCAGTTGAGGAAAGGAAACTTAGAAGAGGTTCATAACTCACCCAAGACCACAGAGCTAGTATGATAATAAAGCTGAATTTGAACTCAGTTTTCACTGTAGTCCACAAGCTTCAGCATTTCTTATCATTACCTCTAGGCAATAAATATCTGCAGAGAGTGACAGTTCAGAAGCACCATCCTACATTTTTTGGAGGGACACTGTCTAAGGCAAGCCTTTAGAACTGAGAGAGAGCCTGGGAGAGGAAGAACACCAAACATATTTTGGCAAAAGCAACATGATTTGTGGGCAAGGAAACCCATGTCTTCAGTCTAAGCGATCTGTCTCCAAAAGCACAGGCCACTTCACCCTACCTCCTGTCCTTAGTTTTGGAGGCTTCAGCCTGATGTGATGGTGTCCTCGTGAGCTCTCACTATTGACCCTACTTCTTAGATGAAGAAGTTTACTCAGTGTGAACTCTACAGATGCTCTATCTGTTGCCCACCCTTTAATAAGACACACAGACATTAATGGGTGCATGGCCATCTCACAGATACTATCCTAAGTAGTCAGTGAAGTACCATTAAATGGGTATTTGCCATTTATACAGAGATATTCTTAGATGACCTGTGCCTTTGAAATCTCTTTCTCACTCTCTAGATCAAGTCCACCACTAGATTATAAAATCAGTAAAGACTTCCTAGTCACCAATTGCTCTGTGTTCATCTCTCAGTCCAGTGCTAGGCACCTTGTAGGATCTTAGTAAATTTTTGTTGAATGCTCTTTTCTTTAATATCCCTGTCATACTTTATTGCTCTCAAGGCTATTTGGAGTTTAAAAAAAAAGCTTTAGAGCTTAGTCTGAGAATCACTCGTTCCTGTTTTGCATTTACTTGCCAGATTTGAGTAAACTTTTCCCTACCTTGAAGAAATTATAAATACATTTAGACTGATTAATGTGCAAATCTTTATTGCTTTAATTCTAAATATTAGAAATGTTTCTCATAGAAATATTCAGTTTCTCAACATAACCCAAACAAGCTTTTTAAAAGCCCATTTTAATTCTTTTTTCCAGTCTGGTTTTTGCCAGAAGCATCAGTTCAGTTCTTCTCAGAGTGTCTTTATATTCTAATTAAACTCTTCCAATTTGCAGCTCTTTTTCTCAATATTCCTTTATCCATGAAAGCCAGGTTTGACCCAGATGTATAGTGGTGGATCACAAAACATTGAGCTTCTAATTCCCGTGTTCCCAATGAGTATTACTGTATTGTGTCTTCTTCATTGCTGCTAAAAAGTATATGTAAGTGTATCACAGTGGAATAAAAGAAACATTCTGATGCCATTCACTGTGATAATATTACTTGATTATATATTTCATACGTTTGCACAGGGATGTTTCTCCAGGATTTCCAAAGCGTGAGGCAACTGAGGCCATGGGGGGAGATGAAATGTTTCCAAGGGCCCATACGTAATTCAGGGCAGAGTGAAGATGCAAGTTTCTGAGTACCCACCTAAGTACTCATGAAATGTTGCATGTGCTTGCTCCTTGGCTTGTTTTGTCCAGAAGGAATGTTTGGGGGAATATAAAAAGGCCTTCTTTTTGCATGTGTCTGGTGTCATGTAGTGCTATACTATTGAAGTCTGGAGTACTATCGACATGGCTGGACAGTAGGGCCCTGAATGTGGTCAACATTGTATCATGTTGGGTAGCAGTTTGGACTTTATGGTCAAGCAGACCTGGATTAAAGCTCCAGCTTAGACATTAAGGAACTACAGAATCTTGGGCAAGTTCTTAGCCTCCATGCCGTCCAGTATCAACACCCGCACTCGTGGGGATGTAAGGACTAGCACCTGTAATGTGCTTAACATAATATCTGACACAGAGTCATGCCTTTAACAAATAGTTAACTATTCCTTGATGTTATATGTTTATCTGAGTTATGGTTATTGACAAACCATATGCGCCTGAGGATGAAACCAGGCTTACTGCAATGGAATAAGTAAAGGTGATAGCCATGTTTCTTATTGTAGTCAGAACATACAACATGCATGTATGTATGTGTATATTTCTTTGCTTGTTTGGTTTTTACTGTGTCATCCTGCCTAAAGGAAGATTGTTTTTGATAAAGAGAACTCTTTAGCATGTATTTGTCATGTTGTAGCACAATGGTAAACTGGGTGGTACCTTTGAGTTTCCCCTTAATGAAGGAATTAATAGAGAAAGGTCAGTAGTTTTATTTTGTGGTTCATAAACCTCTTTAAGTCAATAGCACGACAATAGTTCACTGTTTCTCACCGTATCCTGTATTCATGCTTAATAGTATCCCTCCCACTTTGTTTTTTTACTCATTCTCTTATGTGTCCTGAAGTTGGAGATCAAAAACTTTAATTTGCTGATAGTCTAATTTATTTTGGACAATGTTGTCTAGACTTTCTTCCTCACTTACTACCATTTACGGTATATTGTGCTCTTGTGAAGGAAAATAACAGGCAGTTTTTACATCAGCACATTTCAGTACATTCAGTCTGTTGCCTTGCATGCGTTCTATGCAAAATGTGCAGTTGTGACAAGAGCCTGACTTTACATTGAATTGTAAATCTCCATGGAACAAGTCCAATTCTGTTTTCCTTTTCCTACTCCACTGCATTTTTCCCATTTTTCTTCTGAATTTAGGATGGCAAGCAGGTACCTCATTCCTTGCAAGTGAGTAGGTTTCTGGGTGATGATGATAAATCACTTGAATTGGGAGTTGCTGCCTCTGTTGGTGCCTACAGTTTCCCCATGAACTCCCTAATACATGCTAGTTAATTCTCTTTATGAAGCAGTCAAACTATCCCTGCATTTTAAAAGTTTTTGATGTTTCCCTCTACCTTTTCTTACTCATCCTAAGGAAGTACATGCTTCTGTGAAATGATTGCGTGGTCAGCAGCTTTTGACTGGTCTCTGATCATGCATCTTTACATTCAAAACTTTTTTCCATATCATCAGTTATCACATTTTTTTGCTGCTGTTGATTCTCCACTCTGTCAATTATATCAGTTATGGTTTTTAATCATTGTAAATTAATTTGTTCAGGAAATTGCAAATCATACTGTTATAATTCAGGAATCAACTCAACATATATTTATCTTCTCATTAACTTTGGGGAGAAAATATTCCCCATATAAGACTTTGAGAAAACAGTCACTAAGATTTGAATTTAAATTTTTTCCCTGTGACCTTACCAGGTGTACTAAAGCATATCTGAAAGGAAACCCTCCTGCCTTAGAGCAGCATAGTTTCTATTGAAGTCATAGTTCATGGTCTCAGCCATATTCCTCAGAGCTAGAGGCAGATAGTTTGACGGTTTGACTCACATGTAGTTTGGAGGCTAAGTTCGTATGCTCCTTCCTTCTGCATAAGCAGAAATGTATATTCTCAAAGGCAATTTGAAAGTAGTAGAAAATCTTTCAGAAGATAATTACTGACCTGGAAATTGAGGTATAGTTGGTTGTTTCTCTAACAAATTAAAGACATGATTTGGAGCTATTTTAATTTATTTTTCTACATATTCCTATAAGTAAGAATTCAGTAGTTGATTTGAATAGAATGCCAGCTGCCATTCATGACAGTCTTGAGGTCAGAGGTCCCTCGGACCCTAGACCAGCACAGTGCCTGACACACAGTGAGTGTTTGGTGCTGGAGGATGACAGATTGAGTTATATGCTTCTGCAACACCAGGAACAAGAAGCTGGAAGGCCGAAGGCATGACACAGGACTCTGTTCCTGGTTTGCTGTGCAGACTTTGTTTTTATGTGCATAGGGGACACGTGACTATTTAAAAGGATGCAAAATCAGAAGGGTTCCTGCTGTCTCAATACATTTCCTGTAGCATTCACCTATGTGCCTGTATTTTCTACCTGACAGTTCCCTTTGGAGCAGCAGCTTTCTGTGACTGCCCTCATTATCCTGAGTGCCAGGATAGGTCCAGGCCACCTACACCTGTCTTACAAGGAACATTGGGGGGTACAGGTTCGCAGGCCTCTATAGAGGTGGCTGCTAACTAGGAGAGTGGGGGCTCTGGGAGGAGAGGTGTGAAGAGCAGAAAGCAGGGCATGGGAGCTTCATATTTCTAAGTCTGCCACAATCTCCACCTACAAGACCCCTTGCTCTACTGCGGATAGAAAGAAAGAGCTCATGTGATTAGGCTTTGGCATTAATCATCTTCAGGTCAGAGAAGGGGAAAGTTGGGACACAAGATAGTTCTGTCCTCACTACCACAAGGAATAAGAATTCACTTTACTTTTCATGGAAGCAGCTCAGTGCAGCTGTTAAAGCTTTTGTCATTCAACAAACCTGTGTTGAAACCCTAACAAGAGTACTTGAAAGCTATTCCAGTACTCTGAGCTGCAGTTCTCCTATCTCTAAAAACAGGGATGATAAACTATACCTCATAGGAGTTTGGTAAAGAGAGAATAATGTATTTGTCAGGTAATCAGTACATAGCAATAGTAGGTATCAATTCCTGAGAATTTACCATTTGCCAAGTACCAGCCTTAGTGTATTAGCTGAATTATCTCATTTAATCTGGGCACCAACCCTGTGAGGCAGGTACTATTATGAACCTCATTTTACAGACAAATTGAGACCTAAAGAAGATAATTCAATTACCTAGATAGTGTCTGGTAAAGCTACTACTTGTGGGTCAGAGGACTGAATCATTACCTAGGGGGTAGAATTTTAGCTCCTCAGAGTTAGAATCATGTGTTACTTATCTTTGTGGCTTGCCTCTTATTTTGATCTCAGAAATCAGAATAGCATTTTGTTTTATGTTAAATGAAATCTCTCAATATAAGGATTGAAGAAAGACATTCAAACAATTGTAGCTTGATGATGGAGTGCACCACCTTGCAAAGGAGGAAACTGCCTGCCTTTGAAAATGTTCAAGCTACACTTGGCTGACCTCTCGGGTCCTGTCTGCCTCAAGATTTTGCGGTTCATTAATCTGATCATAATGTCCATGTTACATAAGGTCCTCTCTCTACTGGGGGGGGGGGGGGAATGTTCCCGTCTGTGGGTTGTGTTAAATTGTTCAGCCTTTACTCTTATGAAGTAAAAATTTCCTACTTGGGATTCTAGCAACTATTGTCTAAGCTTGACTAATGAATCTGATTTTCATTTCTACTCCTATTTTTAGTTTTGAGAAGCTGGTTCTGCTTCTTGTTAAAAGTATTGTAAGCATCATGTAGCACCATTAAGAAATGTATTATACAATGTAAATGTAATACTAGTGAACTTTATGTGAATTGGTCCATGTATGAGAAGTAACCATTTGTAAGTTGTTCTGAATAAAATTGTTTAAGGGAAAATGTCTTAAAACCTGGCAGGTCCACTCTGGATTTGGGCAGATGGAAAAAAATGCGTGGAGTCATGGGGACGCTTGACATGCCTTTATTCAAGGGTGGGTGAGCCACACACACTGCAAATCACATGTTCCCCAACAGAGAGCCCCTACCCTCTTGTATACTAAATACAAACAAAGGCGGCAAGGTGCCAGAATATATTCTGTAACATGGAAAGATTCTGCACATGCAAGCCCACTCAGTGTTACGGGAACCGTTTATCAGACCCAGTCTCAAGGCTATGAGAATACTACTTATCAGACCCATTCAAGGTTATGGGAAACTGCTTCCCTTGGTTGCCCAGACATCTGAGTAAGGAAGCCAGACTGCCTCTGTTTACCCTACAGAAGGAAATTGAAAATGTACAATTTTTCTACCCCTTTTCAAAACTCTTGGCATTGTCTGGGCAGCTAGCAGTGAGGATTGTCCTGAAAATGAGATTACTGTGGCACTATCTAGGTATATTTTAGAACTTCAATTATTTCTAATGACATTGGCAAAGGAAACATTTATAGAAAAATTTACACTTAAACCAAGTATGTTGAAAATTTATGCTTACATTAGTGAAACATCAAGCATTATATGGTAGTACTATTTTTTTCTGGAGACAATAATTTTCTTTGTGCCTATTTTCTATGACTTATCCTTTCTTAACTCATCTTTCTTTTCTTTTAAAGCTTTCTCTTCAGAGAATCAGAGCTTTCTTCATCATTTGTCCCTCCAATTCACAAGAGCTCCACTTTTAAGTGAAAGAAATAATGTTAGTTTTCCACAGGGATTGATTATAAATTCCTTCTCCTTGCTGAATTGTGCTGGCCTCTAATGGCTACCTGTCCCAGTTGTGTTTTGTAATAATCTTGCCTTACATTGAATAACTCTATACCACATATTTTAATAATATTCAAGAATCTATATTAAGCATCACAATCAGAATTGTTGGCGGCTTGAAGTAGATTTCATCATGAAATTGATTAAATGTTGTGTGTGTGTTGTGATCATTCAAGGCCAGAAAGGTTCACAGGATTCGGGCAGATGGAAGAGTATTCACGGAACTGTTGGGATGTCTGGCATGCCTTTATTCAAGGGTGGGTGAGTCACCCATGTTGCAAGCTGCCTGTGTCTAGTAGGAAGCCCCTACCCATTGGACAAAGCTGGCAGAAAGCCAGGATATTGTATAACAGCATGATTCTGCGCATGCCAGCTCACTCAGTGTTATGGAAAACATTTATCAAACCCAGTCTCAAGGCTGTGAGAACACTACTTATCAGGCCATTCTCAAGGTTATGGCAACTGCTTCCTTAGTTGCTTAGACACCTGGGTGAGGAAGCCAGACTGCCTCCATTTACCCTACAATCTACCCCTTCCGGGTTCGTCACCATACAATCTATGCGAGGATGTCTTCCATGAAGGTCCTTTAGCAAGGAGGCCAAAACCCTGCACCCATGAACCACCACAGCAGTAGAGGCTACAGCAACAAGCAACCAAAACACAAGCACTGCCTCCCAAGACAGCAAGAACCCACTGCCATTCAGTGGTTAGGGATGCCCACCATTCCTACAAAGGATCGCCTGTCAGGCATTCATTGGCACAGGTCTCAGAAGCTAATGCCTGTAATACTTGACTAACATTATGATGGACATCAGGAACATATACACAGCATTCTGCCCTACTAGGGCACATACCCCACCTTGGGATATAGTAATCATATCTAAAGCCATACGATTTTGCAAGACTAGTTTTCTCAATTGACATGTTTCCTCATTTAACAGGTTTAAAGAATTATGCATTGCATTCAACCTATGAGCAGTATTCAAAGCCAAAGCATTTGTCTCAGTCTCAGTGACTAAAGAAGCAGCTTGAGGAGAAAAAATAGCTGTTGGATAATATCACCAGGGCATATGCTTTACCTGGTGTTGCACTTTACACACTTCCCAATTTTTTGGTTAGCTTACAGGAGTATTCTGAACTCAAGCAGGCAAATAGGGCCATCCCCAGGTACAAGGTCAAGTGCAATTTCCAGGCAGGTAAGGCCACCCATATTAGCCACACGCCCAGAGGGCCCCAGTGGGAACTGCAGCCCATGCATCATTCCACGCCTCCCCATAATGCTTCCGAGTCTGAGTCTGATAAAGTCCTGTCAGAGCCCAGCCCACCTGGGCTTGTCTTGAGGGGTTCTCAATGCAAAGGGGAGCTGGTCCAACCAGCTCCACAGCCTCAGCAGTGAGCCACCCTGAGCCATCCCATACAGAGTAGCCACCTAACAGCTGGGGCCAGTCATACTGCTGCTTCACCCCAACGTAGATGTCAGTCCAGGTTGTATTCCACAAGGGATGTTCACTGCTCCACTGGTTCTGTAATTAAGTCTACTTTGAGACAGAAGCAGGAGAGATGTGCCATAGGAGGCCAGCAGACATGCTCAAGGGGAGTTCAGTGCAGACCCAGCATGCTGACTGGTTAGCTACTGAGGCATAGCTATGAACTTGGTCCACTAAGGTGTTATTCTGTACCCTAAGAGTAGAAAAACAAAGCAGTTATAGGCACAAATAAGGGCAAGTCATAATCCTCAGGTAGTATACAAGCAAGCTTCTGGTCAGCCAGTAAGACAGTGGCTGGCAGAAGGGATATAGCTGGCATGAATACCAGACCTTTTGAATCTCAGCTGGGGCTCAGCATCTACTTGTATCAACAATTAAGAATTCATAAAAGGCCATAGGGAAATCACAAAGGTGCCACAAAGAAGCATTTCATGGTCTGCTAGCCCTGGATATGTCACCTTTAAGATAAGGGATCACATCCCAATCACCCAGGGCACTATTTGCAAGTTTCTCCCCTTTCCCCTTAGCTACAAGGGGCAATAAGAGCCACCCCATGCATGTGGGGGCTTTTATTTCCCAAGGCAACATCCAAGTGGCTATTGGCCCTTGCTCCAGGCTCTCCAGAACAGGCAAGAGAATATTTCCCTGTTTCCCCATGCCTGATTTCAGCAAAGTGCATCCCTTGACCACTTTTAATGATTAAGGGTCACCCATAATGGCCCATGCATAACTATTTGCATGCCATGTAGAGATTTATACTATTAGCCCTTGGTACACTGCCGAGCTATCTGTGTAAATAGTCAGGGGTGGTGCTTCATTTGCAGCCATGAGCCACAATGGCACGCAGTTCTCTTCACTGGCTATTCTGACCTATTCTAGTAGTAAACTAGTTAGTGTCTGCTTAACTGCCATCACCTTTCGGGGGGATGTTACAGGGCAAGGGGGGACAAAGGCAATATACTATTACCAAAAGGAACCCCCCAGGTTTGTTATGTCCGCTGCCTTATAGGAAAGACATCTCTCAATGTCAGAGATTCGTGAAAAGGAAAGGAAATGTTTATTTAATGCTATACAAACTTAAAGCAGTGATGTAATATCTTCATCAAAATCCCAAAGTCCCTTAAAACACCCACAAACACACACAATCCTTCCTTCCCCCTTTGCCCAGTCTGGGTACCGTATCTCAGGAAAAGAACTAGAAGTCTGTGGCTCAGGCATCCCGCAGTTCTTCCCAGTAATCCATTTCAGCTGGTAGGCCTTCCTCGGTTCCCAGCACTGTCAGCTATGTCACTGGGATCTCTGCTAAAGCCGAGTGGTGGTTCCCCATTCTAAAGGTGCGGGGGTCCCCACTCTGTCAAAGCCACGTGGTTCTCCCCTCCTCAATGTCTGCATGGAGGGGGGGTCACCACTCTGCCAAAGCCGAGTGGTGGTTCTTTGCTAAAGCCACATGGTGATTCTCTCTCAAAGGGCTACAGGAGCCCTCATTCTGCTAAAGACCAAGTGGTTCTCTCTCCACTGGCTGCCGAGTCTGGGTTTAAATCCCCAAGCCAATCTTCCTCTGCAGCCCTATTTCCAACTCTTCCCACAGATAGCTACACTTGCCAGCACTCTCATATCCTTCCAGCTTTACTGGGCTTCCATTGTGAGTCTGGGCAGGCATGGCCCCATGTCATGGAACCAATATTCTCCAAGCTCCCATGCAGGCACTGTAACTCGGGGGACCTGCCCCCCAGTTATGTCTTGGTGGGGAAGTTACTTTCATCCCCCTGGCTCAGAGCCTGGCCACAGCTATTTAACATGTCTATGCAACCAGTTAAAGGTTATAGATATGCTAAATGACCATACCAAATGTTAGCTGCAAAGCTGTTGCTATGCAAAACAGCTCTCAATGGCCCTGCTCCATTTGTCCCTTCCCCCAACCCACACTTGTCTGGGGAAGGGGTGAGGACATCTTTAATATTTCCTGAACACCTTGAGTTTTGGATCCTATTTCAAATCCCTATTTGGTGCCCCCCTCTTGGCTGCACCCTGTTATAGCAGCATCTCAGCCACTAGGAATGCAAGCCTCATGCTGCCAACATGGGCACAGCGCACTGGCTGACAGCCTTTGCTAGCAGCCCACCGCCCCCAGGACCATGGTGGTAACTGCCTTCTAGAATGCCCCCACAAAGCCCAGCTTGCATAGCCTGCATTAGCACTCAGGCGCAGAAGTGCACACCACTCACCCAAAGGGTCCCCACCTCTTTCCGTTAGCATGCTCAAAGCAGAGCTTTCCAGGCGGGCTGCAGTCCATGGGCCTGGTTGCTCTCAGCAACTGTGTTCCACATCTGTGTAGGGTCAGGGAGGGGAGGGGGATGCTGGGCTACCTAAAATCAGACTACCCCCAGGCTCTGTAGGCTGTGGCAATTTTATTTTCTGTATTGTTACCGGGCAGGCCCACAGGGACCTCAGTTCCTCTTCCCCTCACCTTTTCCCCTGATTTGCTCACTATGATCTGGAGGGGGATTGCTGCAGCTCCACTTGGAGGCTTTTTGCCAGGACACAGATTCAAGCCTTCCAGACTTTCTTTCTACCTCAGTGTTCACATACCTTTGGTGAGTCGGGAAGTGCAGTCTTCTCTTCTTCACCCTTCAGGGCTTCCACTTCCTTTCAGGACTCTCAGAACTGCCCTGTGTCATGAAGTAGAGTCTTCGTCTCAGCTCACAAAACTGAAAGAAACACCTAGCCCATGACTTCTATGTCCACACAGGCACTAGACCTCTCCAGGGTCTCCCCAACCACCCACAGGTCTTTCTTCACTGTGTCTGATCTGCCACTGACATCAGGTCACTCCCTGGGTGGGGCCCATGATGCCAGGAGGCTTGCCACCAGGTACCATATCCTGGTGTCTGGCTGCCCATCCAGGATCCCTTCAGGAAACCCATGGGGTTCCTCTATTTCCATGCAGTGCAAATCCTGCCAACAGTGCCAGTTGTCTTGCAACCATTCAAGGCTGGACAGGTTCATGGGATTCGGGCAGAGAGAAGAATATTCACGGAGCCATTGGAATATCTGACATGCCTTCATTCAAGGCTGGGTAGGCCACACACACTGCAAGCTCCTGTGTCCAGTGGGAAGCCCCTACCCATGGGACAAGCCAGCAGAAAGCTGGGATATTGTATAACAGGGTAATTCTGCACATGCAAGCTCACTCAGTGTTACAGGAACCGTTTATCAGGCCCATTCTCAAGGTTATGGGAAACTGCTTCCCTTAGTTGCCCAGACATGTGGGTGTGGAAGCCAGACTTCTTCCATTTACCCTACAATGTGGATGGTCCTCTTCTTATCAATATGCTTAACAAACATATTATTTCCTAGAATTTTTAAAGATGGAATTGTGATGTTAATTTTATGGTACTTCTGATTTAACAAATGTACTTAAGACATATAGAACAGATCTTTTTAGAAAATCAAAACTCTTCAGAGAAGTAAGTTATTAATATAATATCAAATTCTCATGTTCATAAAACAAAAAAAGCTAACATGTTCCAAAGTGATAGCATCGTGATCACAATTGAATAATTCCACATATCAAGTTTAAGAAAATTATCTATTATAAAATATAAGTTCATGGTACTTCCTAGTACTTGCCATTTAGTATATTTTAATAAGACAAATGAATATAGTCACAATTCTGATATTCAGTCAGTAAATAATAAAATTATATCCATGTTTATTTGGTGATCTGCCATATATTCAAGGGTTAAATATATCCAGTTGAAAGAACCCAGTTTCATCACATTGTTAATCAAACCCTTACTAAACTCTACTTTTGATGACCCAGTGAGTCAATTAACCCTCTAATTATTTGATAAATGTCACCTGGGTTTTATTTAAAAAGTGATTCTGCCTCAGGATTCCTCATGAGATTGCCAATCAGGAAGTTGAGTTGTACAGTCACCTGAAGACTAGATTGATTGGGACCAGAGGATCTACCTCCAGAGCAGCTCACTCACATGGCCCTTGGCAGAAGGCTATAGTTCCTTGCTAGATGAACCTTCTATTGGGTTTACTGAGTGTCCCTCTGACATGGCATTGGCTCTTCCCAGACTGAATGATCTGAGAGAGATCAAAGAGGAAGAAGGCCCAATGACTTTCATAACCTATCTCAAAACTCCCACGCAGCCACGTCCATCATATTCTGTTCACTTGAAATGAATCACTAAGTCCAGTCCACAAGCTCTACTTACTGTTAAAAGGAGGAGCATATGTGGACGTGTTATAAAACCACCATGGAAATAATCTTTATGGGAGGACTTGTCTTTCCATGTTAGACTTATACATGAAGGAAAGATATTTCCAGCTATACCAAGGAACGGTGCCAAACCTGTGGTGAAGAAGGGTCAGGTAGGCAGTAGGGCACAGTTGCTGTGGAGCCAGACTGGGAACTCTGTCCAGAGGTGTGACCTTGGAAAAGCCATCTGGTATCTCTGTGCTCTGTGCAATCTGCAGAATGGGGAGAATGGCTTTCCTCAGGAGTTGAGAGTAAATTAACTTAGAGAAGTGCATGGCATCTGAAACATGGTCAATAAAGTGCTGGCAGCTGCTTCTAGCATTGGCATTATGGCCACTGCAAGTGGGTCCATGCTCTCCACTCCCCTCTTCTTTAGCCCAAGAATCCCTGCCTGGATTACCTCTTCAGACTTGCTTAATTTTGTTTTTTCTCTCTTCATACCCTTACTCTACGTCCTTTTATTCACACACAAAATACTGTTCCACTAAAATATTTTACAACATCCAGATATTTTAAAATTCTTTGGGAGAGAGGAGGCACTCAGGACACTGGGGATAGAGGTGACAGCAGAAGGAAAAAAGTGTTCTATTGGGACAGCATCTTCCAGGATATGGAGACTCTGGCCAGTGAGGCAGCTACAGTGGTAAGCACAGGAGAGATGAAGCTCTCAAATACTTTTTTACCAGTAAGCTCAGTGTTTTTCAGAATCCAGATTTCTGGCTTTTAGAAAATGAAAAGGTCTGGGCACATGAGGCTCCCATCCCCATGGCAACGATCGGAAGGATTGTGTAGCTACAGTCCTTTTAGAAAACATGTATTTCTCAGTATGTTAATATATTTTCTGTTGTCTTTATCCAGCTCTTATTCTCTTGTTACTCATTTACTCATTTACTCTCCTGCCTGGCTCTCAAGCACATTGAGTTTGCAAGACCTATCTCCACTTAGAGACCAGCACTGTGCAATGTAGTTGGACAATCTATTCTCCTGTAAGAAGTACCTGCACCTTTAAGGTATGCCATGTATCTATAAAGACCATTGGGCTGGGGTAGGGGTAGTGGTGGGGGGTAAGCACAGGCAACTTTAATTGAAGTAAATTAAAAAAATAACTTTAAAAAAATAACTGTAAAAAAATAACTTTAAAAAAATAACTGTAAAAAAATAACTTTAAAAAAAGCAATAAATTTAACAAATAAATTTAAAAAAAAGACCACTAAGCTGGAATTCCTGTCCTCACACCTGCCTGGGCAGAGATTACAGTACTCCCAGCTAGCCAGTAAGAACTTTGGAGTGTAGCTCAGTGATACTTTGTGACAGGGAACTTTACTGACCACACTATGTGACAGGAATGGGCATATTATGGAAACTGTCATCGTAGTCAGGGCAGATAAGAAGTGGAGGATGACCTTAGCTAGTCTTGAGCAACTCAGAAAGAAAACTATCCCAAGGTTTCTGGAGTGAAGACTTGGACATGATACTTAAAGTAAAATGACATAAAAAGGAACTTCAGGGTATTAATGAATATGTGTCTGTCAATACAAGGTGCTTCCACTTTGGTAGGACATGGACAGGAATTAAATAGATTTAAGACTACCATTTAGATCCTTCTAGACATAGGACAATACTGTTCATGAAATAAACTCATGTTGAAGGACATATGTGGGACGGGTGAGGAGAGCCTCTACCAAGAGATTTTAATACAAATGTTTCAGATAATAAAGGGCAAGTGTAGGTGTGGGGACCAGAAAAGGAAGCTCTAACAAAATGAGTAAGTGTCTGAACCATGTGGGTTCAGGCAGTATGTGTGCAAACCTGGCCACACCAGGCACCGTTTACTTCCCAGAAAACCTATGTGGATCTTATGTAATCCGAGTTTCCTTCCTAGCATTTTTTTCTTGGTTGTTAAGCTATCCTACACATACTATCTTGGGCTATGTTTTATTGTTTACTATTAACAGCATGATGACACAGTTCATTTGCTTGATAAAACAGAATAGTGTGATTTTTGAGGTAAACGTGAGGCCACTACTTGCAGTTGGGTCATTGGAGTTTCATGGAAGTTAAACGTCATCTTCTGTCCAAGACTACAGACCTACATATTTATTTATTAACCATCTTTTCGGGTTTGTCTCCATGTTATTTGGATTCCTCCTTGAGACAGAGTGGGCAACCACAAGAGGATTTGGATTTATTGAGCCTACCTTTCATTATGCTGAAAATAAGGATTGCAAGTCACCTTCTAGATGGGTCTCCCTTAGCTTTCATTTGCAGCTGATAAACCAAATGAGGCCATTACAGTGCCGAGGAGCTCGTTTTCACCTAACAAGCTATTATTTGTCTCTTATAATGGACAAGACTGAAAATAATAAAGCATTGCACTTGTTTTCCTTTTTCTGCCTTTACTTTAGGTATAGATCAGACAGTTAATGAGCAGTTCTTTCAGGTTCTTAGGTGTTAGTCATCTCTCCCAGAAAATGGAAGGAAGTGTTTGCTAATACTCATTAAATGGCTTGAGCTGAGGGTGTTCAGATTTTTGTTTTTACTTGTACTTTTATTGTCTAATTCATGGTAATGGATATGTTGTAAGAGGAGAAAACTAAAAAGAAAAAAGTTAACGTTCTAATTTTAGAAGGTCCAGGCTTCAAATGAATAGAGTTTTCCAAATTCAAGCTGGCTTGATCAAAAGAGGATGTTATCAATCACACCAGGAAACTATGACTCACATAGCATCATTCATGGTATATGGAGCAGGGTTTATTTTCAAAAAGATGGATAATGAGAGTGAGGGTATGGGTCTCTCCTGTGCTTACCACTATAGTGGTAATAGCTTAGGATCTCCTGATTCCTTAAAGCAAAAGCTAGAAAAAAAAGTTACTTGACTAGAATAAAAAGCCTATAATGAAGGTTTTCTTGAGATGATCAGAGACCTTTTGTGGCAGGACATAGCCACTCAAGACAACCTGACTGAGGCACCTGGAGGACATAAATACCCTTCCCTCATAAGTATGACTTCCCTCTCCTCCTGTCACAGCTCCCCTGAGGTCAGACAGGAAAAGGAACCCATGGGTGTAGCCCCTAGAGTCAGCCTTCCAGGACCTAGAGGGGTGAGGTGGAAAGGATGGAGCTGACCCGAAGAGGCACACAGATGGTCTACAACATTGATAGTTCCCCTTGACATCCTTTTGATTATCTGATGAACATGTGCCTCAGGGTACAGAATATTCTGGCATCCTTTGGTAACTCTGATATTAAGTAAAACTGAGATCCACAAAAGGTCGACCAGGGGTGAGGAAGAGTTTGACCAATCAATGAGTTAGATAGACTCTGAGGTGGAAAGAGTTTAGTTAAATTTCTCCTAGCAGGCTGTGGGGACTGCTTGCCAATGTAGTTTTTAACTTGCTCCAGACAAGATATTCTGACATTTGCTGAACAACAAAATAAATAGATTAGACTTTTACACAACAGATTTCAGCGAGGTCAGAAAAATGATATCAGTAACTTGAGAATATTGTCTACAGCTGAGGGTATTTTTTAGTGTCAGTGACATCTGATGCTGCTAGTAGATATCAAACAAATTCTGTAGATTCCTCTCCTTCTGATATTAAACATAATAGGGAGCAGTCCTGCCCAGGCATTTTAAAGGAGCCCTAATTCAAATGTGATATTGATCTTAAGAATTACAGGTGTTTTAATGGGTAATTTTTTGGAGGCTTTAAATTTTTTTGTTTTGCTTAATTTACTCAAATTTAAAATTTTGACGTGAAAGAATATTATCTTCAATGACACTTTTGGAATTTAAAATTCTGGATGTGAGGTTTGAGATTGTTTTACTGGGATAAACAAAGGGTAGGATTTTAAGGAATAAATTGGAAGTTTATTCTTACAAAGAAATTTGGCAGTAAACTGATTTTCACAAATATACTGGTGATACCTGTTATGAGAAGAAACATATATGTGTTTTTAAAATTATTTTACTTAATAATTTTAATATAAACTTCAGTGTGTAACAAATAGCTTATAACTTATTGAGATTTTAGCAGGAAACTAATATTTTTACTTTCCCAGGCAGATATTTATCCATTGGTTTTGATATGAATTTTTGTCAACCACTTGTTTTTCCAAAAAAACTAAATGATGAAATAGGTTTATTTGAACAGATGTATGAAGCATCCCAGAATCATTATGTGCCACTTTCATCTTACATTACACTTATTATTTACAGAAACAGTGTGTTTTGCTATTAACTAAATTTATCTTCTTCACTTCTCTGTAGTGTGAAGTGTGAATCTGTGTGGTCCTAAGTTTTGGCTATGTCTGCTCAGCTAGTGTTTTTAATTGATGTCAGTAATGAACAAAGGCAAAGAAGTCACCGCAGAAGCATTTTTTGTTCTTTCCTGTAGGAACAGTTACCCTGTGGAGACTATGATATAGCAACAATAGATGGATAGACATCCTGTTTACAGATTAATAAATAGGTGCTTCACCAAGTTGCCAATTTTATGGGAGTTCTCTATATTACCTCTCCAGCTAATGATGATGGGGTGTACATATTCACATTCATCCAGATGCCGTAAGTCTGAGGTGACTAGACAAATACTGCGCTGACAGAATGTCAATAGGTATTCTTAATCTGCACCATTGTAGCTTCCAATACAAATAAAATACAGATATTGTGTTGTGTGCAATGAGCATCCTGCCCAAAAGCAATTATATGTTAATTGCTAGGAAGGCAGTTTTGTAACCCAGATATTTCTTAGCAGTCATAATAATAGCTCACTTCTTAAGTGAGAATTGTATGCCTTTTTCTTTTTAATCTTTTGATGCTTCCTGGTGAAAGGTTATAACAAGAGCCTCCTTTTTATAAAAGTTATTGCAGATTAAAATGGCTCTTTGGCCAAACAATACACCGTAGTAGTATGTGCAAGACCTATTTTAAACACTTGGCACCCAAAGTTACCTTTCATTTGCTATTTTAAATGTCTAAGTGGTTTTTGTTACTCTGGCAATGGCTCTAATTCTTATTTCAACAGGATACGGGAAATATCTCTGTAAAAGATAAAACAAGTCTGTGCTGTTCCTCAAATCTCTGTCTTATTTGACCTTTCTAACTCCTTGTCTCCTGCTCGTGTTATAGTGCCAATCAATATTCCCTCTTCAGATGTTTCCTTCTCCTGAAGTCCTGTTAAAGCTAATGTGAGCATTGCCACTGTGTTTGCTGGCCAATAGGGAACCATTTGTGCCCCACCCTTAGGTTTGATGAGGCACTCATGGTGGTTCTTCTTGACAGTGAAAGCCTTCCACTTTTGCAGAGACTTACAAATATGATCCAAATAGTGAAATGATTGGCAGCTTTGGGGAGCAAAACCTGTCACCTCATTGCCCAACATACCACCTCCTGAATGCCAGCTCTCTGGGATCAAGCTTTTACCTCTTGGACTCTTACAGAAAATGAAGTGTTATAAGGTAGAACACAGTTCATCTGCTAAAGCTTGCATAAGCTAGAATTCATGCAATTTAACCAGATGACTTGTTCATGAAGCATTACATAGTCCTAATGCTTCATAGAACACACTTTAGAAAGCTTTCACTTAAGCTAACAGAATCTTGGGAGGAAGTGTGGTTTTATAATTTACACGGTGCAGTATTTGTAGTATTTTTAACTTGTTAAGATAAACCAATATGTATACCGAAAGGTTCCTTTAGTCCTGTCTGATACTGGAAGTCAGTATTCAAATTTTTTGCTGTTTATGTACTTACACATACATAATTAATGAGATTGTAGTGATCATACTGGATGAGAACTGGGTTTACTTACTGTCTGATATTTTCTTTGTAAAAGCCATGAAAGGAGGCAGTGTTGTCAGACTAAATCTTTCAATTCTGTTAAACAAAACATGTGTTATATAACTCCCAAATTAAGGAGACAAACACATAATACACTAGATTTGACTCTTTTTCTCCACTGCCATGCAGGCATTGTTAGTAAGTCACAGCTCTCTCCCACTGAACCTGGATAGGAGTCCCTATTCCATCACAGCACTCCCAACAGCCACCCACACAGGTACCATATCTTCCAGGGTCCATTGCATCATCTGATAGTTAAAATATGTATCAAGGGTGACATCTGAAATGGCATAATTCTCCATGAGAATTTTATCTTAATTTCAAATAATAACAGTGGCACAGGGGTAGACTTCAGCATGTCAAAATGATGGAAAGGGGTCTAATCAGTGTCTACAGAGGGGCCCTGTGGGGACATTATGCCAGTTAGCACAGACTCTAGATTTTGAAGGCCAGGACCTACTCTTACACCATCATCACCACTCCATAATTCTGTCTAAGTAACAGTTGCAAACCACAAACTGCGAACAACCCTTTACCAGTAAATAGGAAACATTGGATTGTGAAGAACCAAAATCCACCTGTCCACAAAAATAAAAAGATATCTTACTTCTGATCCATTTTTATTGAACAGTAAGATTTGAAAGCAAGAAATACTTGGGCATCAGAATAGGACTCAGAAGCATGTCCCTGAAGCTTAGAAATAGGACCAAAATAGAGTTGGGGCTCTTGACTAACCATGGCAGTCTCTGGTTATAGAGAGACAGCTAGAAGGAATAGAAAGAGCATGGACTTTAAAGTAGGACTGACTTGATCCAATTCCTGGCTCCATTGCTTAGTAACGATGTGTCTTTGAACAGGTTATTTAAGCTCTTTGAGTCTCAGTTTACTTGCCAGGGAAGGTTGTAACACATAATTCCTAGTACTAGAAAAATTAATACTCAATTGTTAATCCTCCATACCTCCATACCATTTTACTTATTCTAGTGAGAAGATTGCAGGATATAAGAAGGGTGAGAATTCAAGAAGAGAAGACAGGTCAAGGACAAATTAGACACTTTTCCCTTGGTTCACCCTGCCTGTTCTCCGAGGTCAAGCTTAATGGAAGGTTGGCTCTCCATCCAAATGTTCATTCATAAGATGTCATTTCCATGCTATCAGTTTTGCAAAGCTGGAATAAAATGATTGGATTTATCCTGATTTGGTAATAAAAATACCAAAGTGTTGTTTGGTATTAAGGTGCTGTTTGCAATACTTCATTTTGATTGTGAGATTATCAGGCTTGATTGTGAACTCGTAAAAAATATTTTTTCCATGGAGGAAATTAAGAGGGCAGAGTAGGAGGGTGTTTTTTAAGAAATACATTTTTCTCATGTTATTCGTAGCTATGGGGGTTGAGGACACATCATTTGCTTTAACCCAAGGATCCTAGTGCTTGAATTCATACAAAAGAAAATCATTTCAAACTTCAAGACCAAACCAAAGGTAGAAAAGCAAGCTGGTAGCTCACCCAAACTTCAGCAGAAGGCAATTTGGGTCCCAACTGAGCAGATCTGTCAGCTTATTTGTAAGATTACAACAAACCCCAACATTGAATTCCTCACCTGAATCATGTCCTTATTGACTGAATCCATTTAGACTCCCTTCTAATTTAGCAGAGTATTTTTATTAAAAACAGGCACACACACATCAATTATCAAAGCTGCATCTAATTTTCTTCACCATTTATTTTCTTTCCTTGGCTGCCAATGGATTAGAAGACATGATTAGAATTCAGCAGGAAAAAATAAAAACAACAACAAGGCGAAAAACAGTTCCACAAAAACATATGCTTAAATAAGAACTACAACATTCAGAATTAAAATAACTTGTGATTTTAAAAAGTCTTTATCTTGCCTAATATAAACATGCTTGTTTGATTTTTATCAGCAATGCCCACTACAACAGAATTTAATTCCCATGCTGAATTGGAATAAGCAGAGACAAACCCAGGAGTTTCATTTACTGTGCTTAATGTATATATTACAATAAGTTTTAAATGCAGAGCAGTACTTAAGCATTTGCAATAACTGTTGCAAAATGGCTGGCTTATTGCTGAAGTTTTTCTTTGTTCCCTTCTAGCCATTGTCAGGGAGTGAAACAGAATAAAGACAAGGCTTTTAAGTTTTTTTATGAATTCGTTAAAGATATAGGTTTTATTTCAAAGGAATGATATAAAAATTGACATGGACATATTTAGTCAGCCATCACTGTAGGCTGGGTCTGTTAATGGTGTCAGTGATAGTAAGAAAATGGCTGAACAAAGAAAAAACTTAAAATTTGAAAGTGTTGTCAAAGTAATAGCCAATGAGGCAAAGTAGCTGAGGTAGTGGTTGCAGTGACTTTGAGGGTAAGCATGAACCAAATCCTGTCTATGTCAGGGGTTGGCCCTATGGGCCAAATCTGGCCCACCACTTGTTTTTGTAAATAAAGTTTTATTGCAACACAGATACACTTACTTCTTTATGTATTGTCTACAACTGCTTTCATGCTGCAATAGCAGAACTGAGTAGCTGTGACAGAGACTGGCCCACAAAGCCTAAAATATTTCCTGACTATTCCTTAACAGAGTGAGCTTGCCAACACCTGGTGTAGGTCCATGGCCCCCTGAGCTTTTCCAGCTGCCCCAGAAAACCCTGAATGTGGTATGGTGAAACAGACCTGGGACTGAACTGTGACTACTTAATGAGACCCTAAGCCCTCTGAGCCTCAGTCTGTCTGTAAAATGGAGATCATAAAACCTGTCTTACAAACTTAATGTAAATATGTGTGGATGCTGATTCACATCTATTCATTCTCTTCCTGGCCTCCCTGGAATATCATTCTCTTCCTGGCCTCCCTGAAATCTTCACATGTCTTGAAACCAGACTTCTCGAACTCCTTCTCACGGCTGAGAGCCAACTTGCCTAAGAGTGAGTCATTTGGCCCCTCCTGGTGAGGTCTATCTCAATTCCCAGCACTTTACTTCCTGAGCCCCAGGCTCCTAATGCTCTGGGTTCTATTCAGTGTCTCAACTACACCAATTGCACCAGCTTCTCTTCTATCCCTAGACCTTTGCCCGTGGTATTCTCCTGTCTCAAGGTGTCAATTCCTTGGTCTTCTATTAATCTCCTTGGCCTCTTCCTGACTGTCCTTTAGGTTCTAGCTTAAATGTCACTCCCTACTATAGGCCCTCCTTGACCACCCAGTGTAAAATGGGTCCTGCCCTATGATCTCAGAATCAGGCTTTCCTCCCTTTCACAGCTATTATCACAGTTTGCAATTTTAGGTATAGATATAGAACTTTTGTATCTATTTCTTAAAAATCATTCTTGCCAGCTTAGTTGCTGACCATGCACAATGGTTAAAAAATGCCAGCACAGAGAAGGTCCACAAAAATATGTTTGGAATGAATGACTCCCTTTTCATTGAGCAATAAGGCAGTATTTGCATTTCATTAAAAGGAGTCCAGATAGTGTTAAGGAAAAAGAACTCAAGGACATGGACAATGTTGTGGTGATTGCAGAGGGAAGGAAGGTATAAGGGAACTAAATGGTAATGGAAAAAAATGCAATAGTAAAAAAAGTCAAAAAAATAAATAAAGAAAAGAAAAAGAAAAAAAAAAAAACAATATTTGATCCTGACAATAGCCTTGCTGCATGATTTGATACGAGATATTTTTGACCTCTCTGATACTCAGTTTTCTCACCTATAAAATGGGATAGGTAATTTCTACTTCACGTGTTTATGGAAGAGCTGTGGTAATGAAGGAAAAAACATAAGCACAGTATACATATAGGTCCTCACTAGGTCTGAATGACATTTGACTGTAGGTAAAGGTGTAGCCCAAATGATTCTTCAGAATTTCCCTGTTTCCTTTTCTGTAAAATAAGGATAATAGTACTTATGTATGAAACTTGTTAACACATGTAAAATTATTAGAATACTGCCTACCACCTGCCAAATGCCTAGTAAACATTAGCTAGTGTTATATTTGTGATTATTATCAAATCATATCTTTTCTTAGAGGTTATGAACACTTTCCCCAGAAAAATACTCAAACAAAATTTTGTAAATAATTGCAAAAAATTCATAATTTGCCTGCAATTTATACCACTATCCTACATGCATGTGCTATTACCTTTTGCCATTATCTGCCTTTGGAGGGCAAATCCTTAGACTAGTCGTGGAACTTATCTAGAATTACCCCCTGCCTCCCAAAATTGCTTTGTGCGTGAATTTATTTGACTGGGGTTCCCTAATGTTCATCAGATACTAAAAATGATTATGTTCCCCAAAAACGGCTTTAGTCATGATTTTTATTGGATTGTTTATTTCAGGTTAAGAGGAGTTTGTTAAGTACTAAAGCCTGTTACTGCTTTTCTTCTTTGCATTTCATTCTTTACTTTAAATTGTGTACTAAAATCTGCAGCTGGAGTACATAGTTTACAAAGCCAAACACACACAGCTATGTAAAACCTGCATTTGGGCTGCCTGCCCACCTGCACAGCTGCCTACAGCTGCCACCCACCTGGCTGGGGATGTGTGATGTGCACAGTACATCTGGCACTGCAGCAGCCTCACTGGGTGATCTTTACTTTTGAGAAACAATAAATAGCAGCCTTTGTGATTCCTGCCCAAGAATTTGGGAAAACCTCCTTGCCGAAGCACTTAGAGTTCTTCTGGTCTCTGGGTAATTACGTAGACCCAAGTACAGACTTTTTTTTAAACATTCTCTTTGTTAAAAAAAAAAAGACTATTAAAATCTCTATTGGTATTGTCATGGAATGGCAATTAATAGTTGTGATAATGAATGGACCATGAGGCACACATTGAAAATCTGACATGCATTGTAAATACTAAATAATAATGATGTCACAATGCTTTCATTTTCTAACTCTTAATTTCATTCTCAGTTTGAGATTGCAGATTACAGTAGTTAATTATAGAAATGGGCCCAGAGTGAAACTTAAATCAGATTTCCATTAAAGTGCAGACTGCAGCAAATTACTTTATAGTGGGCAAGAATGGAATCATCTCTGGTGGAGTAGGGTCTTCCTAACCCCCACTCTGTGGTGATTTCCTCTTGGTGCTCTGTGGTACACAGCTTACTGAGAACCTTGCTTCTTCGGCTAAGCTGTCTGTACAGCACACAAGTCTTACTGCTCTTCTTGTAGAAATCCTGCTTTGTTGGTTTCACTCAAACTCTCCTCCTTCACTCTCCCGTTCTCCCTGCTTTTCTGTCTCTTTTGGATTTCCTTCTCTCTGTCTCCTCCCTCCCTCCCTCCCTCCTTCTTTCCCTCTTTTCCTCCCTTACTGATTTCTTTCTTGCTCTCACTCATTCTCTCACTCCCACTGCCCTCACATGTTAGCTCTGTACATCTCCTGTACATCTCTTCTCTCCATCCCTCATTCCCTCTCCTTCCAGTCACTCCTCCCCTGTCCCTCAAGGGAGGTTACTTTAAAGACTTCTCTGGAAAAAGAAGAAATAAATGAAAAGAAGTACTCATCCTGGTCCCAGACCCTGGCCCCTGCCACTCCACCGGGCCTGAAGCATCTCAAATTACTTCTCATTCAGCCTATAGTTCCTAAATTAACCAAGTTGGTTGACAGTCCTGCTTTCATCTTGGCTGCTCCCTTCTATTCAAGTTCTTGCTCTTTCCTTCCCTTCATCTGCTAGAATATCACCTCTTCAAGAAGCCTCTTGTCACAACAGCCTGTATCCCTAGCCCTGTCCTCATCTTGGCTCTGAGATATCTTTAGACCCAGGATTGTAACTGCTGGTTTCCTAGTCTGACTCTCAAACTAGTCTTTGCATTCCTTGACAATAACAATACCTTATTTAACTCCTTGTCCCAAGTTCTTAACTCTGTGCCTGGTGCAAAGATGATTGCCAGTGAATGTCTGTTGAAATTGATCTAATTCATTCATTCTTGAATGTTATTTATTAGATGATTACACTGTATCATGGATTGCACTAGCTGCTATTGGAAACACTACATAGTCCTACTGGAGAGGAGCACAAAGGGGACCCACACGGGAGTGTTGCATTTTGGGGGTGGGTGCAGGGCGAGAGGTGAGTAAACTACATTGGAGAACAGTCCACTTCTCAGCAAGTCTAACAAAGCCCATTGTTACTCCATTGGAAGTAATAATGGAAGGAGGCTTTTCCTCAGGTTCAGCACCATTTGAGGTGGTTATCATATGAAGAGTATCTATTTTTAATATCAGATGTTCATTAAACACCACGAGATGCTGATATGTAAGGGACTCATGTGAACTGATACCACCTGAGGCAACACCAGATCCACAGCTCATATTAGGACACTCCTTCCAGGATGCACCCACACTGAGTAGATTGAATCACAGAGCCATGTGCATCATGTCACCTTCTTGCCCCCTCTCCTCCCTGTATAGATGAATCGTGTAAGCATGTTGTATGTGATACAACTACTCCACAGAGCAGTCATACTGTTTGAAATAGACTAACAGAGTAATCACTCTGAGGTGATGAGATGGGATGACATCACTGAGAAGCAATTGATATCTGAACTCAGCCTTGAAAACCATGCCGTTGGGAACATGGCAGAGGTGTTCATGTGCCTGTGTGAGCTTTACTGGAGAGTGTGGTTCTGCACAAACCTGAGTGAGCCTCAGCCATTTCTGGTCCTGAGTTCCTCTCTAGGACCCATGGAGTCAGTGTTGCTCTTGAATGTTGCTTCTTTCATTATCCTGGCAAGTTCCTCTCCATCCCACAGCTATTTGGAAACAGCTGCTATAACAAGCCTCAGTGCTAACAGCATTTAAAAGCTGTTGTTAGAAAGCAAGCTTCTGCTTACCAGTCAGCCTGCTGTGAATGGTAATGAGAGATTTCTTTTTAGGGAGTAGCCCCAATCTGTAATTGGTTTCAAAAATATTGCTCATTTATTTGCTTAAGTCATTACCTATTTATTGAATGTCAGTAAGTTCGTTTTTCTATTTGAATTCAACATAGCTGCAATCCACTGAAAGGTTTTCTTAATTTTTACTTGCTGTCTAGGTAACCTGCCCACTTTCATCATTGCTTGTTGAAATAAATGCATGTATATTGCAGCCACCATGAAAAACTATATGCAGACTCTTCAAAAAATTAAAAATACAGCTGCAACATGACTCAGCAATTCCAATTCTAGGTATTTATCCAAAGAAAACAAAAACACTAATTCAAAAAGATCTATGTGCCACTCTGTTGATTGCTGCATTATTACAATAGCCAAGATATGGAAGGGACCCAAGTGTCTTATTAATACATGAATGGATGAAGACGATGAGGTATATATACATACAACAGAATATTATTCAGAAATAAAAAGAATGAAATTTTGCCACCTGCAATAACATGGATTGATGTAGAGGGTATTATGATAAGTGAAATCAGTCAGAGAAAGACAAATGCCATACAACTTCACTTAAATGTTGACTCTTAAAAGCAACAACAACAAACAAAACACAACAGTAATAGAGCCACACATGCAGAGAACAACCTGATGGTTGCCAAAGGAGAGGAGGGTAGGAGGATGAGAATTTAAAATCAAAGAAGTAAATGTATGTATAAATATTAGTTAAGTACTTTACAGGCATGTACTAAATACTTCATATATACAGTATTATCCTCATTTAGTCCTTTCAACAAACTTAGGGACCAGGTACTATTATTCCCATTGTATAGATGAAGAAACCGTGTTCAAGACAAGGTATGTACCTTGTCCATGTGATATGTACCTAGATCCCATCCATCCCAGCTCTGACATGAATGAAAAATGAATTGGTATTCCAGAGAGCTTTCTTAGAGCTTCACCACTGCTACATATTAACTTTGTGACCTTGGAACACATCATGTGAGTTTTCTGAATGTCTTTCTCAACTACAGAGGGCTCACCCTCCCTGTACTTTCTGAACAGCTTTCTGGCAAGGGTCAAAATTAAAAAAGGGTTCAGCCCTGGCCAGTTGGCTCAGTTGGTTGGAGTGTAGTCCCATACACCAAAAGGATGCAGGTTTGATTCGTGGTCAGAGCATGTATCTAAGTTGTGGGTTCAATTCCTGATTGGAGCATGTATGGGAGGCGACCAATTGATACTTCTCTTTCTCTGCCTCTTTCCCTCAGCCCCTCCCTCCCTCTCTAAAAATCAATAAACATACCCTCCAGTGAGGATTTTTTAAAAATGAGGGTTCATATAATGGCAGTTTCTAAACTGTTAAGTGCTGAACAAATGTAAGGTACTCTTCTCATATGCTTTGTGTAGTTAATTTAGCATATTGAAATAATGGGATTTGAACTGGCGAGCAGCACACTCATCTGTGCTTTGCAGTTAGTGCAACATAATTTAATTGTGATTCTGTTGTTGGAATTTTGATGCCTCCAGCTTGATGAATAACCATTTTTCTGTGGGTGTTACCAATTAATCTAGGTAATGAATTCTCTTCATTATCTAGTTCTTCATGTTAGTTATATAGGATTTTCTTATACCTATTTATCAAATCAGGACAAGTAATACTTTTTTGCCCACACGCCTTTGAATATGGAATATGCACAAATGGGTTAACATGATGGGTTTAAATTTACATTTCTAAAAAATTTCACTCAGTGTCTTGACTTTCCTTATATCCTAACTTATAGTATGAACTTGTATATCTTTCTTTTGGGTATCTATGTCATTTTTTATCAAAAAAGATGTTATCTAAGAAAATTAAGCTATCTCTTGATACGGACCCCAGCTCATGGGGTCCACCACATTGTGAATGAGGCACGAGAAATTCACACAGACTACTGAGTCCTGTGGAGGAAAAGGGATATCATGGCTTCTCTCTCAAGAGGAGAAAAAGCCTTGGCTCTTGCCTTGACTGGCCTTTCTTTCTTTTCTGGGCATATTACATGATGGTCCTCATTTACTATGCACAGGTTCACTTTAGGTGGTTACCTTTTACAGAAAACAAAGGAGAGGATGCTGCTAATCACACCACAGAAGAAGGATATTTGCAAATGCAGAGGGAAAAGTGGTTGAACTGGTTGCACTCATCCTTGGAAGGTTTAGCATAGATTTTAGGAAGTTACAGTAAGCACTTGCTGTCTCAATTCAGGGTGAGGGAGTTTTAGCAAAAGCAATTCTCATAGCAGTCTAGGTACAATGCAGGCCTGATTCGGCATGGAAGAACCTATCTGTGTGCCTGGGTCCTGTGCATCTCCGAGTGAGAGCTGGGCCCATGCCACGCAGAATGATCTCCTATAATCTCTGACTTTTGAGTATATACCTCTAGCATATCAAAATGGTATTAAGCATGGAAAAGTTTTTAGCTTTGCCTGTCAGTACGAAACAACAAATAATAAGTTCCTAGTTTTGAAATATTCCATGAAGCACCATGACAGATAAATTTAAGCATAAACCATGGGGAGAAAAGACATCAGTGCATGAAATTTTATATGATGCTACTCATAAAAGAACAGTTCCAGACAAGTATATAAGAAAAAGCAGAAGACAGTATACAGTAAATGAGTGGTGATTGAATTCACTATGAGTTCAGAGAAGAAACTGATGGGATAATATGGGTTAATTTAATAATGTTGTATATAGATATTTATTAGTTTACTACTAAATTTTAACTTTCTTAATATTTTCTAGGTCTTTTGTTTTATATTTTATATTCTGTGTTAAAAAAGAGTCTTTTTTTAATGGTTTCTATTGTTCAGCCAGTTATTATTGAGAATGTTGACTGTCGGCATTTTGATGGGCACCTTTCTGTTTTTGAATTCAGGTTGAAGCCATCCTCGTCAATATTTTTGGTGGCATTGTCAACTGTGCCATCATTGCCAATGGGATCACCAAAGCCTGCCGGGAGCTGGAACTTAAGGTGCCCCTGGTGGTTCGGCTTGAAGGTGAGTTATGGGTGATTTCCACAGTTCCATCGCCCCTACTCCAAGGTCAGGTAACCAGAGTGTTCTGCTCTCACAGACTTCCTAACAAAACATAAGGAAACACTGGATTAAATAGAATGAAATAAATGCAGTATGGCAGTGATTCTTTGAGCAAGTAACAGACTAATATAGATTGAAGCTCTCCAAGAATGGCACATGTTATGATTCTCTAAATTTTCTGAATTTATTCCAGAATAGAGCCCTTTTATTATGAATCATTTCATTAAATTAGTGTTTTGGAAGAAACACTCCGAGAAATGCTGCACCAAGAATTTATTCATCAGGGAAGAACAATGATTCCCAAAACCCTGTGGTCTCAACACTCCTTGTGTGTTAAAACTGTGGACCCAGGAGAGGGAAGATGGCGACAGGGTAGGCGGGAGCAGATTCCACATCCCTCTACACACAGGAGAAAAACCTAGCTGATCTACAGGGGAACAGAGCAAACAGCCAACAGTACCCCAGTATATATGAAAAAAAAGAGACCAAAAATTATAGCAGACACTGTAAAACCAGATGGTAAAGAGAATGCTGCAGGACAATAAGGTCCCAGGGACCAGCTTGGGGACCAGGGAGCCTGCAGCCTCAGGCCTGGCCTCCTGCCCTGGGTCTGCCACAGAGACCTTGGTAGCAGCGGGACTGCCACAAAGTCCTTGGGAGAAAGCCAGGTCAACTGCTCCCTCCCTCCCTGGCCAATCAAGGTTTAAACAGAACTGGGAGAGACCTGGTTGCTTGAAGTTGCAGAGAGGAGAAAAATGACAAAGTGGCAAACACACAGGGTCTGTGATCACCCACAGAGTCTGTGGACACCGGCTTCAGAGAGTTGAGAGTCCCACAGTGACAGGCACTGACCCTGATAGTAACTGGTCTGGCTAGAGAATTGGGCTATACAGAGCAGCAGGCTTGAGTAGGAAAAAGAAAAACTATTTTGGGGAATACTCATACAACAGCCACCTGGTTTCCTCCCCACCCACTTGGGCAGCAATCCCAAGGTTGTGCGGAAGTTTGCACAGAATGCCCTGTGCACCCCCATAGCACTGGGAAGACCACGCACCCAAACCCAAGGGACTGAAGCAGCCTGGCCGAGTGCACGCGCTCCCACACCCCAGCCCACAGTGGTAATCCTGGGGAAATAGCGCTCGCTCTCAGGAAGACCTGAATCCTACACCAAGGCACCAAGAAGAGGCATCAGGCTGGCACTGGGAGAGTACACACAAGACTGGCTGAGTGCAGATCAGGGAGAAAACCCATACCAGTCACCCCTTAGCCTGCTGCAGCCACCAAGACCAGAAAAACCGGTTTGTCCAGTTTGAAACCAACAAGAGGGTTTTTGGGGTTTTTTGTTTTTGTTTTTTTAAGTACTCTTTTATTTTTTAATTTTTATTATTGTTTTATCTTTCAGTACCTTTCCCCTCGCTTTCCATATTTCTTGTTTTATACCTTCTTCCTTTCTTTCCAATTTTATCTCTTCTTCCTCCCTTCTTCTGCTTTTTTTTTAAATACCCACAAGTGAGATAAAAAAATCTTGGAACTGTGAAAAGACAGGAGTTGGACCCAAAGAGGGGGCATACCAAGAGTTGAGACACTGAGACAAAATTCACTTGTCTATTACAGAGAACCTGCAAGTCATTGCATATTTGTGTTATTATTTTTTCATTATTCTTACATCTTTTATTTTAATAGTATTTTTGTATTCCTTTTCTTTCTGTATAGTCTTTTTTGCTTGGCTGGTTATATTGTGTCATTTGAAAGGTTTCCCCTGTTCTCTCTTCCATAGTGTATTGCTAATTTACCCTCCTTCACTTCACTTGAGTTCCATTAGCACACTACTCAAGGTCCTGTACTCCCTATTCTCGTTATCCAGATCATATAGATTCTGTCATGTGACTGTGGCTCTAATATTATTGTAAATAATAGCTGTTTCATACAATTGTAAATACTTCACAGCACCCCTCCCGGATCTTAGCCCACTTCAGAGTTTCCTGAACTCTATTACTGTAGTGGTTAACTCTATTCTCCCACATACTACACCTATATACTATCCTTTACTCTCACCTAACCTTAGAATCTGACCTACCACAACCTCACTGCTTTCTAGATCCAACTCACAATTCTTCCCTCCCTAAAAAGAGTCTTATCTTCTTTCCATCCTTTCTAATAAGTGGCTAGTTGGGTGGAAGATCATGGTTAACACTATACATAACCAAAGGACCTCCTATCTCTTCTCTACTGGCTGCTACTGTCAATATCATACAATACTCTCTTGCTGTATAAACCATGTGGCCTTCCCCCTCCAAATGATCACAAAAAAAGAATAGATGGAAGCAGTGAACAGCAGGATACCACTGGAAGAGGAAACCCCACAACATAGGAAGCACCAACAGATAGCAACAAGAGAAGGTGAAGGAGGAAGTGGAAACCACACAAACCTCAATCCAGGACCTATCTGGAAATACAACTAAATATTGGAAAAACTACCCAGTACACACAACTGAAGAAGACCAAGAGAGAATCTTCAACAACTTGTACACTCAGAAGAACCAGCTTCAACACAACCTGCCCTCCCCAGAACAACAAAATACAAGAGGTGGCGGACACAGTGGCCCTCAGTTAATCAGCTGGTGGGAAGGACCCGCCAAAGAAATACCCAACAACAATCAAAACCCAAAGACAAACACAGAGCCAACTTAAGTGACAGTGAGACTGGGAGATCAAGGAGACTATACCACTGAATCTCGCAAGTATTCTACCACAGAAGTTCACACCACAAACCCAGGGAGCCAAAACAGATCAATTTAAGAAGCTGAAGCTAACAAGAAAAGCCTCACAGACAATGGGAAAACAAAGAAACAATCCCCAAATGAAAGGAAAGGAGGAAGCCTCAGAAAGAATGCTAAATGAAAGAGTGGGAACTCAACTATCAGATACTGAGTTCAAGGCAATGATTATTATGAAGCTCAACGAGCTCACAATGAGCTACAAGAAACTACAGGGAAGCTACAGTGAACTCACTGCAAACTGTATCAACATGAAAAAGGAAAAAGAAACTATCAACAAGGGCAAAGAGGAAATGAAGAATACAATTTCTGAACTGAAGAACACTCCAGAAGCAATCAAAAGCAGGATTGATGAAGTAGAGGAATGGACCAGCAAGCTGGAGGACAAAGTAGAAAAAACACCCAGACAGAATAAGAAAAGGAAAACAGGCTCAGAAAGAATGCAGAGGGATTAAGAAAAA
>PVIA01007081.1:0-88048 GCA_004024845.1 Tonatia bakeri | reverse complement strand
GATTATCAGTGTTTTGAAGTCTGCACTAGACAGGTTGTCTATCTCCTTGTCATTTAGCTCTTTTTCTGCAGTTTTGATCTGTTCTTTCATTTGGGCTGCATTTCTCTGTGTCAGTGCACCTAGTGCATGGTAAGGGATGGAGCCTTAGGTATTCGCCCGGGCAGGGCAACCTCTTTGCTGTGTTGTGGTGCTCTCTTTCGGGGGGGGACAGAGAGGGAACAATGCCACTCTTCTCCCACTTTCCATCACTTCCACTGCATCTCAGAAACAGATTTTGCCCTTTCAGGTTCTGATTCACATGTGGGTGTGTTTGTTTATATTCTAGGACACTGTGGGCCTCTCCAGTGATCTCTCCTGTGAGGCTGGGAGTTTCTCCCATACCGCAACCCCCACCATTTTTTTATAGCCAGGGCTTTTGAGTCTTTATTTTTCCATGCTGAAACCCTTGGTTTCTCGGTCTGTTTTGCTCCTTTGTTGTTCCTCTAGGTTTATCTGTGCACGAATGTTGTATTATTGCCTGTGTAGTTTGCCACCTTGCCTTTCCACGCATCCTCTCCACCCTGACAGCCTATGTCAGCCCCTGCTACCAGTTTGTATGAATTTTTTTTTAATTCCTTCACTGTTGAATGTCTATGCAAATGATTTTCTGACAGGTCTTCGTGTTCTTTGTTTTTAAATTAGTTGTTATCTTTCTTTGGTTGTGCAAGGAAGTGAAGCATTTGTGGCTATGCCTCCATCTTGGCTGAAACCCTGTATAGATATTTTCTACTTGAAGACACTGTTTTAAATAGAAAATACAGTGTAAAGAAAGCAAAAATTTCAACAAACACAACTCTATAATGCAAGTCAATGTCTGTTTTTTCTATCTCATGTGTTGGTCAGGGAATTAACTCCTTTCATGCTAAGGCAGCTGAAGATTTGTATCATCCTTGCTTTAAGGCTTCTGTCTTATCTGTACCTGCTGTGAAAACACCCACACTAAAATGCATACAAACTCCCTGTCGGGGTGAGGCTTCAGCTGGGAAGGCAAAGAAGGACATGACCTTGATGTAAAATGAAAATGCATTCCAATGGAATACTGTCCACTTTCTCCTTTCATACCAAGTCCCTGAGCCAGTGGAAAGAGCTGCAACTGCCACAGGTCAGCCGAGGACTGAATTTGAACCCCACATTGGGCACTCTGTGTCCTAAAGTTCCATCAGCATCCACAGGCCTATGTTTTTGGTATGAAACACCTATTTAAAACCACCAAACCCTATATGTACTCAAGGATCACTCTTATACCCCAAACCCCAGAACTGAGTGAATGGGTCATCAAGGCTCCCTATCACTTCTTTTAAAAAGTGTCATCTCCTGAGTCAGAGTAATTTCTTAGAATGGCCATACAAAAATTGTTGACAACCACTTTCTGGTCACTGCCTCCCCTTTAGATTTTAATATTTAAAGACACTAATATGGCCTTTCATAACATTTTGTTGCAATTAATCATATATGGGGACTGGAAATAATGTTGATATTTACCACAATGGAGAATTTGCCTAGAAAAGGCAGGAATGAGCAAGAAATAGATTTTTAAATGTTGGCTGTACTAGTTCAATGTGTGGTTGTCTCTCACATGACCCTCACTGGAGACCTGGCCCGCAACCTAAGCATGCACCCTGATTGGGAATTGAACCAGCAACCCTTTGGTTCACAGTCTGGCATTCAATCTACTGAGCCACACCAGCCAGGGCGTGTTCTAGTTCAAATTCAAGATGAATCACACTTTGGCCTAGTAAATACAAATCAGTGAGGAGAGGGGTGGAGAAAGGGCTTATGGAATTTGCACTGAGCATCCAGACTGAGGAACAGATGATCTCAAACTTCAGCCATTGTGTTAGATACACTTTCAGTGACTCTGTGAATTTTTGTCCTGTATGTTTCAGTTGTCCTTTCCTAAGCAACCCCACATCAATGCTTCTGGAGAAAACATTTTCTGTTGAAAATGCAGAGCAGATTTAAGGGATGTTGAGTTCATTGGGGTTTATGTTTGAGATACATGCACAGAACTCATCCAAAACCAATTTGCCTTCCTTTTCTTTTCTCAGTGGGGGAGGAGAATGTCTTCTTTGCTCTCCTATCTGAACCCACCATTCACCCTCTTGCATGGCTGAACCATCTACATGGCTGAAACATAAAATGAAAGGACCAAAGCCCATTGGGCCCTTTGCTTTTATGAGCATCAGGAACATTTCCATCTTTTGTGGCAGCAGTTGGGACCTCCCTGGAGAGGAAGGTAAAGAGAACTTGGCTTCCAAGTCTTGAGGGTGGGCTCTCTTACCCAACTTGGTTTGTTTTGTAGGAAGGTTTGTATTTGTGCCAACTGTTATTAATTTTTGCAGTGAAGCCCAGACCACACATCAGGTATCTCATCTGTGCTTCCTGTATTCGTGTTCCACTTCAGCTGTTCACTGAGACAGGCAAACTGTCCTGTCTCCATAGGGCCTTGGAGCCTGAAAAGTGATTCAAGGTGCAAGTTCCTGTTCATATTCTCAGTTTTCTTTGCAGGGTGATTAGGACTAAGAGCAGGTCCAATCAGTGGCTGTCACAATGGAGACCAAAGTGTCTTTCCTGTACATAAGCTCTTTCCATGTTGGGTCCAACCCCATGCACAGAGGAGCCAGGCTGCAGGAGTCTCCCCATGTATGATGTAGGTATAGGCTTGCTGAGGATAGGAGTCAAGTGACTTTCCTGTTTTCAGTGCTCAGCTGTTAGGAGTATAAGTTCCATCCACAGGAGTCCTCACTCTAACTGGAGATCCAGGATAGTCACATAGGCAGTGATTGCAGGGCCATCAGAGGCCTCATCACTGACAGGACATACAAACTGAAAGGTATGAAGGAGACCAGAGAGCATAGCACCTGGGGACAGAGACCTCAGGAGCACAGACTTGTCAAAGAGTCTTCACTGAAGACTTCCACTGTACTTTGAAGGCTGGATGGGACAAAATGACAGAGAAGCAGGAGGGAATCAGGCTTGTATGTGACAGCAGCAGGATACAGATGTCCCGTTTTACAGATTGTGTGACAGAAGGAGAGAAGGCCACCTGTCAGTCTAAGGGCTGGAGAAGGAGTCATGGCAACACAATATTTCTTGGGTTCCAAAGTCTGGGGCCAGGTATGAGTATCTTTGTCTTTCCCAGTTCACAGGGGACTGTGTGGAGATGCAGCCTGGTATTGGGCATTCATTCTCTCATCATCCCCTGTAGTGGGAACTGAATGTGAGACCCTTATTTCCAGCCTTGTTGCAGTTTGGGATTTGTGTTCAGTTGATCTGACACCCTCAAAAGTTCAGGCAGCTGTGGGGCCGTCTCTGCTGCAGCAGGCCCAGGGTTAGGCTGCTTTCTTAGTACAGCTCAGGACCAGCCAGTGGCTGGGAGGAAGTGGACAGCTGAGCCCTCAGACACCCACAGCTGCTGCAAGTCCCGACGATGTGATCTGTTCAGGGTTCAGGGATGGAACTTCCAGATTTGAGCAGAGGCAGCTGCCTGTTTGGGGGTCTGGTTCTGAGCTGTGGCCTTAGGAGTCATCTCTAGGCCTTGACTCTGTTTCCTCAACCCTTATCTAATACTGTAAACTGTTGCATATCCTAGAGTAAATCTTTTCCTGCTAAAATGAGGGTACAGTGGATTTGTTCTCTGCAGCTGAGATCTTACCTTACCCTTTCTGAGTGGCAGTGTGTGTCTTCAACAATGGAGGACACACACAAAGTCAGACACAGAACACACTGATCCCCTGGGAAAGAGAAGCAGTTTCGTCATGATTGTTTCTAAGTTCATGATGGACCCAGGACCTCACAATGGTTGGCCAGAACTGCAGCTGCCCAGACAGCCTCTCAGCTGTGTAACCAGGAACTTGTGTAGAACCAGAGAAATAACCCTCCCACTCTAGTGTCTCATGGCTGGTTTTGGCCAACACAATGATACACTTCTCAGAAAGCAACCGTGTAGGAGAGTGGGGAAACCTCTCTCCGTCTGATAATTAACCCTATCTTTTGCATCTAAATTAATCACTGAAGAAATAAAGCTCTCCCACAGTTTCATTATCAAAGCACAGGCTGATTTGTCTGGGACTATGGGGGACAGTTGGCTTCTGAACACAGGGCTGGAGAAGTGGGTTGGGGGGACATCTGGCATTTTTCCTCTCTGTGGGTCAGCACACACACATGGCTCCTGGCACATGGCCTCACTGATGTAGGAGGAGTAGGTCTCACAAAGATTAACTTCTTTCCCCCTCTGCTCCATAGTGCCTTGTTCCCACCTCCCAGACAGTGTAGAATTAATTGATTGTTAGGATTCTGTCTCTACTCTTAGGCTAGAAGCTCCCTTGAGTCAGGGACCACCTCTTCCTTCTGGTGTCCCATAAAATAGGAGCATTAGTAGAAGAAACGTGAGCTGCCAGCTCAGATAGAGGCAGGAACAAGGGGAGGAAGCTGGAGGCAAATTTTATCCTACTTTTTAAAATCTCATCTTTTCCCCATTTTTGTTTGTTTGCTTGCTTTTCAAATAGTACCATTTGATAATGGAAAAATCTAACCTCACCACCAAACAGTAATCTCTCTGTTTAAGGGTTTGTGCAGTGACTGCCACCCTTCTGCTCTGGGTATGATGACAGGTGCCCTCCATGCCCTTCCTAGGAGGCCACAGTGGCTGGTGCTGTCTGTGACCCACATGTCCAAAGGAAGGCAACTTCGACAGATGCTCTTTGCTCTGTGAGTTTAGCTCCCAGGTTCCCAATCTGGGCTAAGCATTGCTAAACAAAACAAAACAACAATAACAACAATACCCTGGGGAGTTTCAAAGCCCCTGACAGCCTCCAGGGTGATTCTATTGTGCAGTACAGCCTGAGGACTCCGCCTGATAGCAGAGGCTTTGCAAAAGACACCAGTATGAAGTCAGAAGCTGTACCAGGACCCAGGCTCCCTCCTCTTGGTTACCAGCCTGTTGAAGAGGTCAGCTGGCTGTGAAGAAGCCCTGCACCTGTCAACAGAGGGGACAAGCAGTTCTGAGTGCACTCTGGTTAGTGTAGAGAGGGGGTCTGAGGACTCACTAGGGGAGAGGAGACCATTGTGAAAACAGACCTCTTTATGATGGCAGGTGCTGAAGGTCACCACCACAGGCGTCAGGGTGTGGCCCACCTGCCAATCACTCAAGTTCCTTCTGTGTGCATTGGGATCATCTTACTTGCTACCAGGAGACCACTGTGCTGCCCAGTGTAGTATAATTCCCATATCTGCCTCTTAGGGGTAATTATAATAACCCATGGAAGGCAAACCCATGAATTACTTTCAAATAATGTGCCAGAATGAGGGATTCCAGAGTTAATCATACTGAACAGTTACTGCCCTCCAGAATCTCTTAGATTAGTGGGGAAGAAGGAACATGTAAACAAACAGTAATACAGTGTGATAATTCCACCAGAAAAATTAGCATGTTTCATGTTCGAGTAATGGTATGTGAGGGTTAGCTTGCAAAAGCATCCTGAGATGCTGCAGCACTGTGCCACACCTGGCCCAGCATTGCCTCTGTATCCAGCACCCCATGCATCTGCAGCTCAGTGGTAACTGTCACTCAAAAGTTACATCACTTACTGAAGTCTCAGTTAATGAGACCAAGTGGGGTTTTGTTGGGGACCACTCTGCCTCGTCTCAGGAAGCTGTAACCCACTGTGACAGGCTGAGTGAGAGGCCTCTGAACCAGGAGACACTAAAGAGACAAAACTTATTTCCCTGGCATGAACGCTGCCTGTTCATATGCCTCATTCCTTTTCATGATTGAATGGCAGTCAGTGACTGGTAACAATTCTCCTGGATAGAGAATGAACGTAAGACAGACGTGTTCACGAAGGAATGACAGGGACGAGACTCCCGGGGCTGTGGAAATGACGGGGCGATCGACATCGACCCCTGCTCCCTTGGCTTTGCCAATGCCTGAGTCCTTGAGAAATTCAAGTCTCCCAGCTGCCTTTGTCTCCTCTGCCCAACTCAGGCCTGTAGAAGTAACAGGGGCGGTGCAGTCCAGACCAGAGTCAGCAGACCCCAGGGGAAATCAGGCCTAAGACATAGAATATGAAAGACCCTGTGAAATCTGCTTGCTGGAGGATGCTGTTTAATTAGAATATAAAGTCACGGGCAGGAACCAGAACTAAGCTTTAAGTCCTGTAGTCTTTTTAAATGATAAAACCCCAAAATCTCTGGCTTAGGATCCCAGTAGGAAATCTGCCAGCACCTTTCAAAAGCTAACTACTTGTAATTTGCAAAATGTATTGGTATTCAAGAATAAAACCCTGCTTGTGCAGGTGGGGCACTTCCCAATGAGGGAGTGGCCACTCTGTCCCTACTTCCCCACAGAAAATTGTCTGTTTCTGTGTATGTTCATTTCTTGTGTTTCGACAAGCCATCCGCAGCGTTGCGTGATCACTGCAGGCCGGAGATCTTGCTTCAGGGTTTGACCCCAGCTCCATCTCCTGTTCTCCTACAACAGCCCTATGAGAGGGAGCAAATGAACTGAGGGTTCATGTAAGGTTCCAGAAAGGGAGTGAGACTGTATGTGTAAATAGGAGCCACTGGGAGGAGAATGATCTCAGGAAGAAAGGAAATGAAGGAAAGATGTACTGTTGACTGTGGAATCCCAGCATCTGCCCCATAGTGGGCACTAGACACGCTATGGGTGATTAGACAGGAAGGATTCCACTGAGCTTGGGACAGCAAGGACTTGTAAGATGTGTAGGCAGCACTGTGTAGGCGGGGCTCAAGCTTGGGGTGCTAGGCCCCAGATGCAGCTGGAGAGGCAGGTGAGCATCACATCATCACTGGCCTGTGTGAGCCTCAGTGGGCTGGCTTTACCCTAGAGGTAACCCATTCCATGAGGGGTTTAAAGGCAGAAGAGTGACAGGGCCACATTAGCTGGCTTTATAGTTAGGTCACCCTGATGTCTGGATGGACTTAAGGAAGGCAAAATGGTGGGCAGGTGACTAGTTAGAAGATGCCAGGGACACTATGGGTTTGAACTGAGGCAAGAATGGGGGATGAACCAGGGGGGACATGGAATGGGAGTTAAATAGGGAAGGGGCTTTGTCTCACTGTCTCTATGTCCCTGGTCAGTGTACAGCCAGTTGCTCCATTCAGAGTGTGGAAGAGATAGGGGCACACTTCCAGACCACAAGGCTGTAATCATGCATGTGACAGGAGGGTAACGTATCCACTGCAGTGCTCCACTCATTTAAAAATTTGACCTGCAATTCTACTCCTTCGAACACCTAAGAGAAGAGAAAACATGCAAACACTTGTAAACAAAGGTTCATCACAGCATTATTCATAATAGATAAAAGTAGAAACACCCAAATGTCCATGTAATAGTGGGTACGTGTCATTATACATTTGTCAAAACCCACAGAATATACACCGCCAAGAGGAATCCTAATTTAATCTATGGACTCAGTGAATAATAAGCTGTCAATATTGGCTGATCAATGATAACAAAGTCACTGCCCTAATGCAAGTATCAAGGGGAAACATGCAGAAGGGGAGTGGCATAGACGGCTCTCTGCATTTTCTGCTCAATTTTTCAGTAAACCTGAAACTGGTCTAACAGTCTCTTAATTAAAAAAAAAAAAAACAACCCTAAGACAAGATGTAGCCACTTAATATTTTTAGAAACAAAAAGCTAGGTAGAGTGGATCCTTTGTGTAAACAAGGATGCTGACAAGAGAGCCCCGATGTGCACTATTCAGGCGAAGCCTGCTTCTCTGCAGGGGTGGCGCTGGGTGGTGAGGGCTTTCGCACAGGACACTAGGTTCAGCTGTGTTTCCCGCATACACACAGATGTCAGCCAATTCCCTTTGGGTGTTTGTCCAAGGGAAATTGGCAGTGGAGGTAGTGTGAATTTAAAAGCACAAGTCCTGCCCATACCTAAAACTTGCCAAACTGGGGCTGGATCTCAGAAATCTGCATTTTTAACTAGACCTCACATGTCAGCATTATGCACAGAAAGTGTGAGAATCAGTATGGTGTCATTCCCAATACAAAGCCCAGTGTGTATTTGGTTGGTGTTCAGTACAGAAGTGAATTTATGGAAGAGGCCACTGAAGAGGATTATTAAAGTGATAGGTAATGTGAGATACTTTCATAATCTAAAACTGCCTCTGGTTTATGCAAGGGTGGGAGTACAAAGGTTTATCCAAGTGTGGTTTATTAATACCCACAAGAATGCACACAGAATGATCTAAAATTTTACAACCTGGCTAAATCTATTAGAGAAATCAGGAAAAATGCTCAGGACTAGACCAGCTTCCCAGAAGCCACTTACTAGAGAGCGTATGGCCCTGGCTGATCCCCCTCTAGAACGAGACATTTAGACTTCAGTTACAGACCTGAATTTGCTCCAAGCCATGCAAGATTTGGGAGCACTGGAATAATATGCTATCTGTAAGGCTCCCAAAGTTTCTAGGGTTAATCACTGTGATGAAATATTCATGAGAATAATGTGGGCTCGACAACAAAGAGCTCAAAGAAAACTCTAACAAAGGACTGTTAACCACACTCATAAATTATAACTTATTTCAGGTGTGTTTGTTTGCATATTTACTCAACAAATGTTTGTTGAGCATCTACTGTGCCCTAGGCACTGGAGATGAACCTGGAAATAACAAGATGAGCAAGGTCTCTAGAGCTTATACAAGGAGGGGAGAAAAAAGCAAAATGAATTAGATACTTTTGGATAGTGGTAAGTGCTCTGAAGAAAATAAAACAAGAATCAGGGTAGCAACTAAAACTGCTGTTTAGATAATAAGGTGGTCAGAGCAGGCCTCTTGGGAAGGGTTATATTTGAACTGAGATCTGAATGATACAAAAAGCCAACCCTCTCAAGATAAGGAGCAGTGAGTGCAAAGGCCCTGGGGCATATTCTAGGAGTAGAAAGAAGGTCAGTGTGACTGGAACATGGTCAGGAAAGAAGAAAGGAGTCTGAAAGGAGTTTGGGGATTAAGGAGTTAAGATTGTGTTCTAGGTACAGTGGGAAGCTGTTAGAGATTTTAGGTAAGGGGTAACATTCAGGTTTAATTTTTGCAAGAACATTCTGCTAATACTTCTGTTGGGTAGTAGGATCACAAGTGTAATTTTATTTAGCTTCACAAATAAAACATAATGTATATAATATTGATAATATAAGTATTTTATAACTTAAAAAACTTGGTCTTCCCTAGAGAAAATGGCTTGTAGACAGGTAAGGGAAACATCAGGAGGTAGGCAGAGGAATCAGTCAGAGAAATTATGGAGGACTTGGACTCAGACTACAGCAATGGAGGTGGAGAGAAACAGATTGCCCAGGGTTTGAGAGGTGACATGACAATGCTGACTGATGACCTGGATGAGGAGAAATGATGAAAAAATGAGAACCAAGGATGACTCGGGTTTTGGGCTTGAGAACTGAATGGATGGAGAAGGTATTTATTCAGAGGAGTAAAACTGAGGGGCAAAATTAGGCATCATATTTGGGGAAGAAATTAAAACTTTTGTCCCTGTTACATTTGAGATGCTTAATATTCTTTCAAAAGGCAATGTGAAGTAGTAACCTAAATATAGAAGTCTGTTACACAGTGTTGGCTAGAGACATAAATATGAAAGTAATTAGAATACATAGAGTAAGTGCATAGACTTGGAATCTCTGTGTTTCACTGGTGAGTTTGGTCTGTTTAGATTTGTTACCATTGCTGATATATTTGGATTTATTTGTACCTTCTTATCTCTTTTTACTATGTCTCTTCTTTGCTCCTTTTCTCTCTCTTTTTTATTTTTTAAGACTTATTTTATTCCCTTTTTATTTCCTTTTACTGGTTTGAAAATCATTTATTTTATACTTTTAATGATTACCTTTAAATCTTTTGGTGACTTTTAAATTGTGGTAAAATATACAAACTTAAATTAGCCATTTTAACAATTTTAAAGTGTACAGTCCAGTAGCATTAAGTTCATTCACAATGTTGTGCAACCATCACCTCTATCTAGCTCCAGAACTTCTCTATCTTCTGAAACAGAAACTCTGTAGCCATGATACAATACTTTCTGAGTAATTTCCTTTGGTTTATCTTCCAGTTCAGTAATTATCTCTTCATCTGTACCTAATTCATTATTTAATTCATTTGAAAGGTTTTCATTTTAATGACACTGGTTTTAATTTCTAGAAGTTCTATTTGAGTCTTTTAAAAGTCTGTCCTTTTTGTTGACAAAGGAAGCTTGCTTATTTGTTTCACTTTCAGTTATTTCTATCCTTCATCATTTAAAACACACTTATTTTGAGGTCCTTCAGACTCCCAGACCAAGAAAGCTTTCTTGTCATTTTCCTTTGTATACTTTTCTAGTCAACCTTTTCACTGAGGATATAGTCCTTTGAATATTCTCAGGTTTCCCCACATATAATTTTAACATCCTGTCTTATTTGGGCCCACTGCCTCTTAGCCTGTCTCCATATGAATATTAAAACACAAGCCCCTAGATTATGAAGAAAGTTTACTTACCTGCCAACAATGAGAGTATATATAATGAAGTCCTAGGGAAGGCTCAGGTCAAACCTGACATTCTAACATTTATAAGCCAGATCCAGAAAGGAAAGAAAGCAGAGGCCAAAAAAAGTGGTAAGTAGGGAAAAATGAAAACCAGGAGGGTGTAATGTCACAGAAACAAAGAGGAAAGAGTGTGTCAAGAAAGAGAAAGTAGTGAACAATACCAAATAATACCAAAAGGCCAAGTAAAATGAGGACAGAGAAATCATGACTGGATATGTCAAGAGTGGGAGGGGAGAAATGGGGCAGTGATTACAAGCAGTTCTTTTGAGACTATCTGTGAAGGAGACAGAGAGATGAGGTAGAGGAGATAAAGTACTGGAATCAAGGGGAGTTTAAAGATAAAGGAGGGACTATATACTGGAGTATATTAGGAATGGCCCTGAGGAGACAGAAGAGAGAAGGGGGGTATGTTTACTGCAAATGAAAGGCCCATGAGGATGTTGGAGGGATGGATTCTCTGCCTAGAGACAGGACATGGCACTGGCTATGACAGGAAGAATGAAAGTAATGGCAGACATCAGAGGATCAACAGATTGGAGGTGGGGGGACAGGGAATCTACTCAATGACTGAGAATAAAGGTTGTATTGGAGGTCGTGGAAGTGTGAGGGAAGGCCAGGTAGGAAATGGTCATTTGTAAAGGGGATCTTGTTAGTAACTCTCAGTGACTCTCAGCATGACATTAAAATTTTCTTTGCTTCCACCGGAATCCCAAGTCTCAAACGAGAGTTGCTGTGTTGAGTACACTGGTTTTCCTGAGCAGTGTAAGCCATGGGTGCTGTAGAGCCTGGTGTAGCCCAGATGTCAACTCTTCACTGATGCAGCCAGATGGTATGGGCTGGCTGTGTAGGAACCAAGGCCAGGGCTTCCCTCTGTTGGGAGTGCAGGCCATTGGCTGTTCTTTCTCATGCCCTTTGGCTTCTGGGGAAAGGTACACAATGATGTGACTTTCTGGGACCCCACATCTTTGACCATGTCCAACACCTCACTTCTGATCAAGAGTAAGTCCTGAGACATAATGGTAAGATCATTTACTTTTTGAAAACTAAAACCAAAAACTTTATTTAAAAAGATGTCACTTGAGTCCTGGCTGGTGTAACTCAGTTGGTTGAGTGTCATCCCGCAAAATGAAAAGTCGCGAGTTCAATATGCATCAGAGCACACATGCCTAAGTTCTGGATTTGGTCTCTGGAAGAGGCAAACGAGAGGTAACTGATCAATGTTTTCCTCTCTTTCTCCCTCTCTTCCCCTCTCTCTGAAAAAAAGATAAAATTTAAATTATAAAAAGATATCACTTGATTACATTAAACAGGGTTTTAAGTGGGTCCATATAGAGAATAAAAACTGTATAAGTTTTTATTTTATTTTTATAAACCGTACAAGTTTTTAAAATTAAAAAAACAGCTTTAATGAAACATAGTTCTCATACCATACAATTCGCCCATTTAGAGTGTAATATTCAATGGTTCTTAGTATAGTCACAGATTTGGGCAACTGTCACCATAATATATTTTAGGACATTTTTATCCCTCCATATAGAAGCCCCAAAGCCTTTAACAACCACTCTCATTCTCCCTGTCCACACCCCTGGCTCCACTGGTCTGCTCTATGTCTGTGCATTTTCCTGTTCTAGACATTTCATACAAATGAAACCTCACACTGTGTGACCTTTGAGGCCTGATTTTTGTCACTAAGTGTCATATTTCCAATGGTCACTCATGTTGTAGCATGGATCAGAACTTCATTTCTTTTTATGGCCAAATAGTATTGTATTATATGGAGAAGCCATATTTTATTTGTCCATTCATCAGTTGATGGTAATTTGGGTTGATTATAGAGGTTTTTATGATTCAAAATGCAATTTCTCAACTCACTGTTACAGTAGGTAAAAGCACCCAGACTCACCCGGGTTAAAACCTGCTTCAGGGCTGGTGCTGACAGGCACTGACCATATCTGCTGCTCCCTGCAACCTCGTGCCACAGCAATGCCAATCAAATGGCATAACACTCAATTAAGACTATATACCGATTGAATGGGAGCTTAACTTTTCCTGACATGCTTGTCAATTTGGCTTTAAAACCTACCCTTGAAAAATGACGGTCAAACCTCACAGGCCACAGTCTAGCTCCCATTGGGTCTGGTTCTTTACGAAGCCATGACTCAATGTTGCCCTGTTGTGCAACATCTTTCTAGTTGAATAAACTAACCTTCCTTGTATGATCAGGTAGTGGCATGAAAAATATTGATCTTAGTTACAGATTATAGTTGGATCTTGGAACCATCTCAGTACCAGGTGCAGGAGGTAGCACTGGTTTGTTTAACATTAGTTTAGGGCCAGTTTTCCCAACAGACTTAATGAAGTTTATCGGGGATTTGCAGGGGTTCCTATGGATCCTCAGGACATTCTCCTGTGTCTCTGGTTTATCTCCTGCTGTTGGGGCCCAGGCAGAGAAGATCACTGGACAGCACACGTTGCCTGAAGAGCAGCAGGCAAAAGCCCTGACTTTGCAAACCTTGGGCAATGTGAAGACAAAGTTATGGCCAGTGTTAAGCCTCGATTCACTGGAAGAAGAAAAACAGATGCAATTGTGTTCTCTGGAAGGCAAGGCTCTGAGTGCACAGTGTCTCATGTTTTCAAAGTAGGAAAGTATCCACAGCTAATATTTGGATGGGCCCACAGCAGCGTCTCTCTCCCTGAAGCCTGGGCCTGCCCATCAGAGATAAAGGGCCCTTGCTGTGCACCTGCCGAGAGAAAGGCAGGGCCAGCCTATTCTATGTTCTTGTTATTAACAGACTTGATGAAGTTCAAAGGAAGCATTTCTGGAAGAAAGTGGAGTATGGGTGTCTGGGTCTAGGTTGTGTTGAAATACACACTTGCTCTAGGAACCCCCTGTCACCTGGCCCCCACTTACATTTATTCCATTTCTCCACCCAGGACTGCTGACTCGTCCATGCTCTGCCAAGGATAACACTGGCCAGGGGAAATGTAGTGTTTGCTGACCTGCAAACCTGAGTCACTGCTAGAGACAGTGGGGGAGACAAAAAGAAAGCACTGCATGTGGTAGCCTCCTTGCAAATTTTGTCTCCAGCCTCCAGCCTAGGAGAGTAAGCACTTATGAAGGCCTCTGGACTGGGCTAAGCAATGGGCACCTCTCAGAGGACTCCTCCACAATAGTGGGGTGAGAACACATGGAAACATGGCTGGGATCCAAAGTATGTGCCTTGGTGGAAACACAATGGACAGAGATAGACTTGAAAGGGCATCCTGACCTGAGTGCTGGGAAATGAGAGACACACCAAAGTGATAGCCCAGTAGGACAAGAAATCACTGCATAGACAATAACTGGACAAACAAGAGAATTCGGGGTGAGGGCAGCATTCCAAACTGAGGAACTAGGATAGGTAAGTGCACCAGTGGGCACTGCGTGGCATGTATGAGTGTATGTATGTGTGTGTTTGAGTGAGCATACTTAATGATGGATTTGTGGTCATGCAGTGACTTGGTGATTTGATTTGCAAAGTCCTGTGGACATTTTAACACTTTCCCTATGGACACTCATCACATTTTATTAAAATTATTTTTTAATTGTCAATCTTCTTACTATATTGTAATATCATGTCTATCTTGGTTAACTTTAAGAAGACTAAGTGGAGAGCCATATTCCATGTTCCTAAATGAAAAAATTTAATTTTGCAAAATATAAACATTCCAAATTAACCTATAAACTTTTTTAAGATTTTGTTTATTTATTTTTTTTAGAGAGAGGGGAAGGGAGAGAAAACAGAAGGGAGAGAAACACCAACGTGTGGTTGCCTCTCACACTCCCCCTACTGGGGACCTGGCCCACAACTCAGGCATGTGCCCTAGACCAGAAATCGAACCGATGACCTTCTGATTCTCATGCTGGCACCTGATCCACTGAGCCACATCAGCCAGGGCTAATTGAAATGTCACCTGTACAAGTAAACAGAGGAATACTCAAGCCAAAGTTTTAAGTGAAGAATAATATTTTAGTCATATTATAAAACTGTAATAACAAAACATATAGTGGTCATGTAGGAGTAGCTAGATCAAGAGACCAGAGCAGGAAATTTAGAAACAAAATTTGGGATTTATGGTAATTCAGTTATTGTAATGACTTAGACGGGTGATTTTCAACTGGTATGATGCAAGAATTTTTAAAACACACAGTACCTAACTATTTAGTCAGGGGCACTGACCTTTTTTCCCTTAGACTGTAAAATAAAAAAATGACAACAGCCCTGGCAAGATGGCTCACTTGGTTGCAGCATTGTTCCGTGTACCAAAAGTTTGTGGGTTCAATTCCCAGTCAGAGCACATATCTAGGTTGTGGATTTGATCCCTGGTTGGGGCATGTATGAGAGGAAACCAATGGATGTTTATCTCTCACACTGATGCACTGATGTTTATCTCTCTCATCAATAAATATACCCTCAGGTGAGTATTTACAAAAAAAAATGACAACATACAATATCATACCATTAGGTATGAATCAATAAAAATTGTACCTATTGTTTTGTCATATTGGCAAAAAAATATAATGTATTTTTGGTGTGTCACAGAATTTTAGTGATTAGCTTACATATGCCATGAGATGCGAAAGTTTGAAAATCTCTGGATTAGACAGTTAATGGTGTTGGAATAACTGACTTGTCATTTGGAAGACAGTTCTCAGTGCACACAACAAATCCATCTGTGTGTTCATCCATAAGCCCAGTGGTCTTTCACAGCCAGTGGACATGGGTGTGCAAGAGGGAGTGAAATGTGTCTCCTGGGTATGGCTCACTATCTGCCCATTTAATACACCGGGAAATCTGTGTCTTGTCAAGGAAGTCCTTGTCTACATGGGAGTTGTGTTATCCAAGTGTCTTTTTTTGAGCACAGAGGGTCTAGTTGCTAAATGTCCACCCTCTGGTGGCTGTACATTTAGCGTCAGGCTGGTCCTTCTCCCAGGTGAGAAACTGTCAACTAAGGACCAGTTGCAAGTGAAAAGTAACTAACAATGAATCCACTGGTAGGATTTTTGACAGACTTTGAAATGAAAGATTGAAAAGAATTTTATTCAGTACATTCAACAATACAATTTTAAACAAATTCCATTATGATTGTTGAGTGCCTAGCAAGGAGAAAGAAAAAGACAGGAAGATCTTTTTAAAAGAAGCTGGTGAAAAAGTTCTGGAGATGGAAGGTGATGATGGTTGCACAATGATTTGAATGTACTTAGTGCCATTGAACTGCACACTTAAAATGGTAAGATTTATGTTATGTAACTGTTAGTACATTGAGGGAAAACAAGGAACCAGGAGTACAGAAAACACAGGAGGCAAGCACAGGTTTTAGGGAGCGGGCCATTCCTCTCTGCCAGGACTCCCGCACCCCATATGACTCCCTGGATTGTCCAGGCCTCCTGGTCCCCAGTCACAGTGTCCCTGATGCTGGTCTGGCCCGCGATTTGGCACTTTTGGATCTGCTTCATGTGCCTAGAACTCAGCTTAGTCAACACTGTTTTCTTCTCTCTCTCCTAGGCTGCTACCTCCAAGGACTTGTCTGGGTCTCTGAAAGAGCATCCTTAGACATGGGACATATCATCTGACAAAGAGACTTGTGTCTATACTTGTTGGGTTAGTGGCAGCGTAGAGGTAATGGGAGGTGTCCTTAGACACCTCAGCAATCATTGGACTAACCTCACAGAGCCACCAGGTGTCCTTTCTGCTCACTCCCCATTGTTGCAGTTGTATAGTAGGTTTTTGCCTCTCCTGTCCCCACTGCCTGGGCACCTCTGATCTGTCCCTGTTCCCTGGCCTAGCTTAGACCCCTGTGTCCTGCCACCCATCACAGTGCATATCACAGGCATGAGAGTGCCTAAGTTGTGACTCTCTCCCCTTAACCGTGAAGCTCTGTGAGAGCAAAGACCAAGTTGTGCCGCCTGCAGTACCCTCCCCCTGCCAATGCCCAACATAGAGATGCCCCAGGTTCTTGCTTGGAGAGTAAGTGAAAACTGAGCCTCTCCATTGTCCTGCCTCTGAGGCAGAGCCCTTAAGTAGTACACACAGGTTACAGGTCAACAGTGATGGACACACACCTGTTGACACACTGACGTACACTGGAAAACAGCATGACTACTGAGCTCTTTCTGCTGAATCTTTGTCAAAAGTCCTGTTGTTGCCTGTGATAGATTCAGAAGGTGGAATCACTGAGTCAAGGGTAGGAGGCTGTGATAGCTCTGGATGCACGTATCACATTGCTTTCCAGAGAACACCCAGGACGTTTCCACGATGCACCTCTCCACTACTCAGCTAATCCCCACCACTGAGCTGTGGAAGCACCTGCCCACAGTACCCTGGCAGGCATGTTGCTCATTATAGCTTTTCCAAACAAAGATGATTGTGTCTGTTTGCCTACTGGGCTGCATTTCTGTCTGTTACAAGGTCAGCTTTTACTGAGAACCCTCTCAGTATAAAGCACATAGAATCATGACTTAAGGATTCTGAGCCCCAGTTGCTTTGTGTTCAAAGCGGGCTAAGAGACTAGGACACCTGCAGCTAGAAACCTGGTCACTTGGCAGGTGGAGTTAGTGGAAGCCACAAAACCTCCATGCAGGAGGGTCCTCTCATCGACTTAGTCCAAGCACCCCTTTTACAGATGAGGAAACAGCATCAAGAGATGAAGTGGCTGGGAGCCAGGGCAGCAGCTTCTTTCCATCCATCCTCATAGAGCTTGGCCTTACCCCAGACTCAGAGTGACTGGGAGCTTAGACAGGGGTTTGAGGTCCTACGTTCACCCCTCACACTCTTGTGGATGTACCTCTCAGAACAGATGGCCCTAGTCCCTCTGGCAAGACAGACAGGTTTATACCAGAAGAGCAGCCTGACTCTTCAGAACTATTGCTTTGCTGCTCAAGGGGCTGCCACACCTCAGGGCTCATCCTGTCTTCCTGCTCCTGGTTACAAAATGCCCCTGTTTCCTCTGATGACAACTCAGTGGAGTGGTTAAACAATTGAAGTAGTTTCTTGCAACATTCCTGGCCTATATGAGTCACTTCCTGTTTAGCATACTGGTTTACATTTAGGGTAATTTATTTAAAATGATTTCCTCTTTGCCAGCTTTCCCTCTGCCTTCCCACCTAGTTTCTTGGCCAGGTCCAAGCTCTGGAAGCTTCTGTCTAAGATCACTATGGATTGAACTAGTAAACAAGAACAACACACACACAACTGTGAGTGCTCCAAGTGTTCGTAACTTTGGGACATTTTGGTGGGTGACATTTAAAAGTTATTATTTTGTGATGTCATTTCCTTTTTTTAATGGAAGAAGAAACAAACACTTTTTGGCTCCCCGTGCTGCATGGGCATTGTAACAGGTACTTCATATAATTCTGTCCTTTCTTTCACAACTGTCCTCATTTTTCCCATTTACTCAGAGGACCAACTCATGTAGCTAATAAATAGTAAACCCAAGATTGAAATTCAGCTCCCTCTCCAAGCCCGCGTTTTTCCTGCTGTGTGACACTGGGGCTTCCAGGAATGTTATGTCAGAGTCTGCACATTCCGAAGTGTGGTTCTGCTCCAAGGGACAATCCCTCCCAGGACCATAGCATCGACTTGATATTGAATGTGGCTAATGAGTATTTACCAACATCCTTAGCAGATGGTCCACTTAGTCAGTGGCCCCCAACCTTCTGGGTTCATGGAAGAGAGTTTTTCCATGGACTGGGGGAAGGGTGGATGGTTTCAGGATGAGTCAGTGCATTACATTCAAGCTCACCTGCTGCTGGGAGGCCTGCTTCCTAACACACTCAGAACACTATTGGTCCAGTCCTCGGAATGGAGGTTGGAGGACCCCTGCTCTAAGTAGTGGCATAACGGAACAGAGAGTAGAGAGAGTTAGGAAGCTGTGGGTTTGATTCCCCTAAGGCCCTGAGCAGAAACAAATGTCAAAGGGGAGAGAGTCTCAAGGGTGAGAGGGATAAGCATGGCCTTTCTTTCATGAGGCAACAGCAAGCCCATCCCTGAGGCCAGGATGAGGGGTCCACGGAGAATGATGAGAATGAACGTGGTGAGGTGCTGAGGAGGGCTTGTGTCCTGGGTTAGCTAGAACTCCCTTTCACTAGGAAGAAAAGCATGAGTGAGTGACATGATCTACAGATGACTGAAGGGAGATAATTCTACCTTTTATGCCTCAAATCCCCTCTCCATAAAACGGGAGAGACAATACTGCTTTGAGTGTGCACTGCCTTCCCTTTTAGAGATTCGGGGAGAACTTGTAGAGAGCTTTCTTAACCATGAACCTGGTTGTGTCCCAATGTAGTTCTTTAATTCTTTATTTCTTGCATCACAGAACCTTAGAAAAAGAAGCTTTTAACATTAAATGCAGAAATGACAAAGAGCTATCTGAGTTCATTCTAAAATGCAGTTTCTGCCACATCCAGGCACCCTTGTTCCTTGTAGATTCATAAAACTACAAGGTGATGACTCAATCCAGTGATGGCGGATGTCTGTGCTCCTGCCTTCCCCTGCGTTCAATCCCAAGGTGGTCCTTATAGTCCCAACTGGCCATGCCTCCCTCAGCCTGACCGGAGCCTTAGAATCCTTAACCAGCACTTCCACCAGTTTCCACCCATGGACTGCAAATGGCATTGGAATGAAAACCTCTTTGCCATCCTGATCTCGTCCAGCCCTTATGACTTACAGAAGAAGAAAACCCAGATGAAACCAGGGCCTCACTGCTACTAAGTGGCAGAGCCAGGAATGGATCCAGGCCTCTGACTTCCAGCTCCACATCCACATCCTTTTTAGGCTAACGAGACCCAGCTCTACCGAGTAACTAATTTATTCAACAACTAGTTGTAGAGAACTTACTACATACCAGGCATTACGCCCAGATAAATGACTCATCCCTGTTGGTCCAGCTAGAGATGAATTTCATAAACCATAGGTGTTTTTTTTCACTCAGCATGGGCTGGATCAAAATTCAGAAAGATAGATAGATAGATAGATAGATAATTTATGACATAGCTTATCCCAGGGACTTTAGAAATGTTTCTCAAAAGGAAGTTTACAAAGTTAATATAATTAGTGACTACACCCCACTGCCAGTCATCCTGGGTTTTCTGTTTCTTATGTGCTATAAGAATCTCTATAGATCCCTAACCAGTATGGCTCAGTGGGTTGAGTGTCATCCTACAAACCTGAAAGGTCACCAGTTCAATTTCTGATCAGCACACACACCTGGGTTGTGGGCCATGTCCCTGGTTAGGGGTGTAAGAGAGGCAACTGATTGATGTTTCACTCCCCCCCCTCCCTCTCTCCCCCTCTTTCTAAAATAAATAAATATAATCTTTAAAAAGAGTTTCTTTAGAGAACAAGGCTATAGATAGTTTCAATGGGAAAGCTACTTTGAGAGGAAATTGAGCACATTGCTCCAAACCTTATATTGATGTTAAGGAGAGAAAAAGATCTAATCATCACGTCTTGTGGTTACATTTAAATTATCAAACAGAAACAAAATGCCAGTTGAGGGTCAGGTGTATTTTCTTTGCCTGGTTATGTTATAAGGAGAGCAGCACTGAACCAAGTAACAGGACATCTGAGTTCTAGTTGTGTTTCTCCCGAGACGGCTTGTGACACCAGGTTTAAGATCCCTGAGGCTCTCTCCTCTTTCATAAAGTAACTCTGCCCTGCCTGCCTGGCAATGTCATTATTAAGATGAGTAATAGTAATAAAAGCTCCCACTGGTATTGTGACTTACCCTTTGAAACACTCTTTCACAACAACACACAGAGGTGGGCAGGGCAGTTATAATTACTACCAATTAAAGGTGAGAAACCCAAGGCTCAGAGAAATGAAGTAACTCACACAAGGCCACCCAGCTAGAAAGTGGTAGCTGTGGGAGTGAGCGCCTTGCTCTTTGTGGGACACACTGCCCCTGGGCTTCTCCAGCTGTACATACAGAGGTAGCTGGTTCTCTAAGCAGCAATCAAGACCTTGGAAATGTTGGGTGACCCTTGACAGGTTTTCTGAGTGCAGGATTAGGACCGGATGTTGTCGGAGAGCAATTTCTCTGCACTGCGCACAGACTGATGTATTTGCTGCAATTGGGTTCACCTCTCTGTCACATTGTCCTTAGCTGTTTTCCTGTAAGAGGCACAACACACACACATACACGCACACACACGAGGCAATTAATTACAAATATAAATGTCAATGAAATGTTCTTCCATTAAAATCCTTAGACTTGTAAACAGCAACCTCTTTAGAAATTTTGTAGGTTCATGTACAGCACATTGCCCAGGAAAAGACCAGAAGAAGAAACGGAAAACGCATATCACATTGGTTAGCAGTCTCTGTTCCAGGCTAGCTCTGAGGAGCAGGCTGTCATGTTAGCTGTGGCAAGGTGGCAGCAGGGACCGCTACTGCCATGCCCAGGCCCTTCAGGAATCTGTTCCATGACTGGACCTGCCCCCAGCGCAATGCTCCCACACATGTGCTTATAGATGTCACTGTGGAGTCGTCGCCCCACCCCCGGTGGGCTAGAGGAAGGGGCTGCCAACTCCCCCAGCACATGGTGAGTTGTCCACTCCTGTCAGCTCTAAAGATGTTAAAAAGATAACCATCCATTTTTGCCTCACAAATATTTTTAAACTGACTATTGATGAAATAATATGGATAAAATAAATATTGATGAGATGCTGGATTGGGTGAGAAGATACCCATCCACACTTTTCCTGTATTTCTCTTGTGAGCTATCTGACCTGGGTGTATTGGAACCCAGGTCACTGCATAGCTCTACAGAGTCCCCAGTGTGTTATTGGGAATGTTGATCCAATACTTTAATGGTTTTCAGTATTTGTGGTCATTTGTGTAAAGTGAGGCCTAAGTGTTCAGTGTTTCTGCTCAGGAAGCTGTCCTTTTTCTTAGAACGGTACTGAGAAAGGAAGACTTGTGGTGATAATCTTCACTATTACTAAATGAACATTTATAAAATCTTCATTATAAAATATGGAGAATAAAAGAAATAATGGCATTGTTTAATAGAATGCTCTGAAGTAGTGGTGGGTTTTTGTTTGTTTCTTTATTTTTAGCATTTTTGTTTTAAAATAAAAAATAGAATGAACCAGGCATTTCTACTACAGTGTAATTATATTTAAAAGGGTCTGGAGGAGGTTTCATACCCAGTAGTAAGCAAAGAATCCAACTCAGGCAGCACTTATTTCTAGCAAGGTTGCTCCTTTCCACCACACACTTATAATTAACCCTCCTTTAAAAAAATGATGGAGAAATATCATTCCAGGAAGAGTGTATGACAGCCTGGTAAAGGTGTGGCGCACAGGAGGAAAAGTCTTCCCTTAAAGAGAAGCTGTGGTACAAGGTGGGAGGATGAATAAGACACAGGACACTCCCTCAGCTTTGTCTCACTAGGAAAGCTCGGGGGGTGGGCAGGGCAGGGAGAGCAATGGGGTGGGCGTGGGGAGGGAATTGGTATAACTGCTAGAACAACAATGAAAAGAAAGAGGAAGGAAGGAAGGAAGGAAGGGAGGAAGGGAACTCAGAGGTGGCTAGTGTTTCTTGGATCTCACACCCCGCTGCACAGTCCTGATGAGGGGTCTAGAGAACCCATTCCAGGAGGAGGGAACTGAACCAGGTCCTTAGTCATGCTGTTAAAAGAATGTGAGAACATCCCAGGCCTGGGTATTAAGGAAGAGTAATGCCTTTTTGTTTAAAATCCTCCTGACTTTCTCAGTCAAGTTAGCCGTCCTGTCAGTAGGAGAGGCTTGGCAGGAGACAGAGTGTGATCTAAGCCACAGGTGGCAAACACAAGGTCCACGGTCCGAGTCCAGCCCTCCACCATGTTTTATCTGGCCAGGCACCTTGTTTCCGGCCAGTGGCAGTTCCAAGCTCCTTGCCCCTAGTTAAGGAGTAGTTACATTTACACAGTCCTAAAATTACATTTGGCCCTTTGAAGGCAACCTCAAGGCTGATGTGGCCCCCAGTGAAAATGAGTTTGACACCCCTGGTCTAAGTTGACGCCAGAGATGTTTGGGGCCCAAGGTCAGGTCAAGAGCACAGCAGGGCTTTGGTCCCCTCAAGTTGGTACAATTAGAGCAAATCAGCAACCAAAAGTCACAGAGCAGAAGCAAGACAGCTGGGACAGGAAGAACATTGCAGCCAGTGGGGACTGGTGATGTCCGCATCATGACACTTCCGTAGTCAAGCCTGCACCATCTCAGAGTAGATGAAAAGCAAAAGCATTCACATTAGTGGTCCTCATCTCTGCCTAAAATCAAAGGGGCACTGTTTAGAATTTCAGACTTCTGATGTCACCCCCAGAATACAAGCACCCTAGAGAATTCTGCTGCAGATGTTATGGAAACCTCATTCTGGTAGGAGAGAAAAGTCTTGGGACGAGTGCCTGGATATGTCTCCAAACCCAACTGAGAGTGGCATTGACTTTGACACCAACACCTTGAAGGTAAAGTCTCTTGCCCTTGGAGAAAGTTGTGAAAAGCAACTTTTAGGGGGCGTCTTAAACACTTTTCAAAAAGATTTTATTTATTTTTATTTTTAGAGAGAGGAGAAGGGAGGGAGACAGAGAGGGAGAGAAACATCAATGTGTGGTTGCCTCTCATGTGCCCCCTACTGGGGACCTGGCCTGCAAGCCCTTTGGTTCACACTCAGTCCAGTGGGCTACACCAGCCAGGGAAACACTTGGTTTATGGAAGAGAAGGTAATACAGGACCTACACTGCTTTCTATTTTTTAAAAAATTGGAAACTAATTTTGTTTTGCTTTGGGGTAAAATGAAGAGTAGTAATTGGACCTTTTGTTTTCTTAGTCTGGATGGTCCATTTTTGTAAGAAAGTAAATACTAAGCAAAATACAAATGAATGTAGAAAACTCTGCCGAATTCAGCAGTATGTGTGAAAGTAAATACAATTCTAGAAATGAGAAAGTCCCCAGGGACACACATGAAGCCTGCTTTGCACAATGGGGCCAACATGCCCTAGCCTCAGACACTCTTCTGGTGGAACAGGCCCTACATTACAGGACTCAACAAGAGCCCGCCGTTATTTTGCGCAATGTCTGCTTTCTCATTTTTTTTCTAAAAACAGCTTTTTTGAGATATAATTTGCATACCAAACAATTTGCCCATCTAAAGTGTACAATTCAGTGGTTTTGGGAATATTTTGTTATTAACTATTAAAACTGTGGCATATATATATATATATATATATATTTAACATAAAATTTGCTATTTTAACTAGTTTTATGTTTACAATTCAGTGAGTTGCAATAAGTACATTCATAATGTTGTACAACCATCCTATTGGCTATTTCTAAAACATTTTCATCACCCCAAACAGAAACTCAATGACCATGAACCCTACCTTTCTGTTCTCACCTCTCCCACAGCCCCTGCCAACCCCCGTTCTACTTTCTGTCTCTGAATTTGCCTATTCTAGGTAACTCATAAGTGAACTCACACAATATTTGTCTTTTTTTGTCTGGATTATTTCACTTGGCATATTTTTTAACGCCCATTTCTGTTGTAGCGTGTCTGAACTTCATTCCTTATTAGGGTTGAACAGTACTCCATTGTATGTGTGTACCACAGTTTGTTCGCTGATGCGCCTGTAAATCGACACTCGGGTTGCTTCCACATGTTGGTTATAGTGGCTAGTGTGCCGGAAACATTCATGTACAAGTATCTTTTAGATACTCAAGTCCCTGTTTTCAGTTCTTTTAGGTGTGTATCCCTAGGAGTGGAATTGCTGGATTCTGTGGTGATTCTGTGTTTAACTTTTTGAGGAGCTGCCACTGTTTTCCACAGCAGCTGCAGTATTTTACATTCCCACCAGCACTGCGGAGGGGCTTCAATTTCTCCACCTCCTCAGCAACACAACCGTTTTAATGGGTATGAAGTGGTATCTCTTTGTGGTTGTGACTTGCATTTCCCTAGGGCCTAGTGATGCTGAGTATGTTTTCATATGCTGAGAGCATTTGTATGTCTTTGGAGAAATATCTATTCAAGTCCTTTGCCAATTTTGTAATTGGTTTGTTTGTATTTTGTGGTTGAGTCGTAGGAGTTCTTTATAGGTTCTGTTTATTAAGCCATTATTAGATAGATGATTTCCAAAAGTGTCTCCCATCCAGAAGGCTGTATTTTCACTTTCCTGATAATGTCCTTTAGTGCATTTTAAATTTTCACACATTAGTTAACAACTCAGTAAATTGCCACTGCTAACCATAACCACTGCACAAAATAAAATCACTGAAAGTTTTCTCTAAAATCACTAACAAATTTTACAAACTTTTCAATGAATCAGAGTCTTAAAAGAACTGTTTACATTTTTTATCATCTTTCTGCTTTGGGGATGGAGTTCCCACATCAGAACACAAAGGGTTTTTCTTTCATGTCCCAAATACACTTCTCAGCCTTTACTCTAGTGAGTGCTGAGCCACCCTTATGGAGCCCCATGACAAAGGGAGACTTCTTTTTGTGATGTTTTAAATGATAATTTAAGTGAAAAAAAAAGTCTTTTACCTTATCTTTCTCTTGTATTGTTTTTTCCTGCTATTTGTACCTACATTCCACTTCCTACCTTGTTTCATTTTTCAGGTTTCTTCATTTTCAGGTTTAATCCTTAATATAAAGCTAGTGTTTTTCGCCCTGGCTGGTGTAGCTCAGTGGACTGAGTGTGGACTGCAAACCAAAGCATTGCTGGTTCGATTCCCAGTCAGGGCACATGCCTGGGTTGCAGTCCAAGTCTCCAGTAGGGGGCACAGGAGAGGCAACCATACATTAATATTTCCCTCCCTCTCTTTCTCTTTCTCTTCCACTCTCTCTGAAAATGAATAAATAAATATTTTTTTAAAAAAGCTAGTGTTTTTCTTTTTTCCTCTTTCTCTGCCCCTGCTGGAGTGTCCACTAAAACTTATAAAGGTGATGCTGCTTAAGAAGATGTATTCTTAGCAGGAGAACTCAGAAGAGAAATCAGTTTTAGGTGACTTCTCGCATTTGATAAAAAAAGAAATTTTTGAATCACATTAATTGTTTTAATTCACACTGGGGAAAAATTCAAGTGAATACATATAAGCAGATGGATCATGTTGTAATAATGTGGCGTACTTACTCTGGGGAACATCTTTTATATCATATCCTGAACTCGATCTTGGGGGTTTTCACTGTGTATAAGAGAAAATGGCCAACATCCATATGTTGTAATCTCAGAAAACAAATCTCATTGAATGATCTGCCTTGCAGGGGTCATACAGACAACTGGACAGAGACAAACACAAAACCTGGGGTTTAGACCACCTCACCTTGTAATCAAGACCTGCCCCTGCTCAGTGTAGTAATGAGGCCACAAACAGGCCTTCAATGGGTGAGAACATAATCCTTCTATTTCTTCTAGCGTCCAAGTGACTTCATTCTGAAGTCATCAGTAACCTCTGGGATGGGTGAGGGAGGTGTGGGTGGCAACTAATGTTGGGGTGATGATGGCCATTTAGGACTTTCTACCTCTCGTGGACGGTGTGAAGGTATGCTGTTTGGCAGGCACTACAAGCTGTCCACCTTTCAACACCTCACTTCACTCCTCTAATTAACATGTGTAACGAGCACAGAAGCACCGCTCAGACCTTGGCCTACATGCTCCTGACTTGTGGGGCAGATATAAACAGTGATTGCGACAGACAAAAGCAGAGCAGAAGGAATATGCAATTTCATAAAACTAGTATCCTAAAGAGAAGCAAACATGACTTCGGAGCCTAACAATCTTCCAATCACCTCATGCCAGCATCACCTTGTCCTGCATTGTTTTTCAACCCTTTTTGACTGTGATCTATGGTAAGAAAAAATTTATATTGTGACCCATGACACATGCACACAAAAGCACCTAAAACAATAAGTATATAAAATGATACCATGCATTCTATTTCAGCTCTATTTTATTCTAGTTATGTAGAAAATTCTGATTGTTACCCCAAAAATTTATTTCAAAGCTATTACTGGGCTGGATGTTATTTGGAAATCATGAGGCTGCCCTCACTAAGCAACTAACAGGAGAGGTGCCCTCTCCTTGCTTAATTTTTCTGTTTCCATCTGGGCGTCTTTGGAAAGTCATCTGACTTCCTAGATTTCTGCATCACTTCAGATGAATGGAGTCCATCCACATAGGCCAAACAACAGTTTCCCTGCAGGGTGGGCATGGGCACAGCACAGAGACCTCACCTTTGGAGACCTGCCCTCAGCAGGGAGTTTTGCCTGACCTGGGGTGCTTGGCTGGTGCTGGTCTTATTCTGGCTCTTTAAAAAGTTTTCAATATACTTCATTTTTTAGAGCAGTTTTAGGTTCAAAGCAAAATTAAGCAGATACAGAGATTCCTCATATACCTCCTGCCTTTATAAATGATAGTCCTCCCCAGTTATCAGTGTCTATCACCAGAGGGATGAATTGGTTACAACTGATGAACCTACATCGACCCATCACATCAGTATCATCCAAAGTCCATAATTTACATTAGGGTGCACTTTTGGTTCTGTGCATTCTCTGGGTTTGGACAAATGTCTAATGAATGTGTATCCACTATTATAGTGCCACACAGAGCAATTTAACTGCCCTAAAACCCTGCCCCAACCCCTGGCAACCACTGATCTTTTATACTGTTTCCATACATTTGTCTTTTCCTGGATGTGACATGGTTGGAATCATACAGTAAGTAGCCTTTTCAGATTGGCTTCATAGCTTATTTGTTTTTGCTGCTGAATAATATTTCATTGTCTGGATGTGCCACAGTTTATGTATCCATTCCCTTACTGAAGGATATATCAGTTGCTTCCAAGTTTGGGCAATTATGAATAAAGGTGCTATAAACATCTGTATCCAGGTTTTTGTGTGGACATAAATCTTCACCTCCTTTGGGTAAATACCAAGGAGCAAAACTGCTGTATCCTACGGTAAGGCTATGTTTAGTTTTGTAAGAAACCATGAAACTGTCTTTGAAAGTGGCTGCACTATTTTGCCTGTCCACCTGTAATGAATGAGAGTTCCTGTTGCCCCACATTCTCCCCAGCACTTAGTGTTGTCAGTGTTCCAGATTTTGGCCATTCTGATAGTATGTAGCGGTATCTCAGTGTTTTGATTTGCATTTCCCTGATGACTTATGAAGAACAGCATCTTTCATGTGCTTATTTGCATCTATATTTTCTTGCATGAGGTGTCTGGTAGGGTCACAAACCTCCTGCTCCTTAGGAAGAAGCTCTGTTTATATACCTTTTCCTTTGTTTTTCAAGCTCCTCCCAATGATGGGTTGCTGTGCCAGGGGTGAGACTTTTGGCAAAATCATGCTTCTGTTTCACCCACCCATCTTAACAGGCCCTTTAGTGCTTTATTGTGGAGCAGCTGTTCAGCTAGTTCTCAGGTTCTTTGCAAGGAATTTTTCCATATGTAGTTACGCATTTGTTGTGTCATGGGAGAAGGTGAGCTCTGGATTTTTCTACATTGTTGTCTTAAATTGCCTTCTCTTATTATTAAATTTTAAGAGTTTTTGTATAATTTGGAGAACCTTCCTTTATCAGATGTGTTTTTTTGGAAATATTTTCTCCCTGTCTGGCCTTTGTTTTTATTCTGACAATGTCTTTCACAAAAGAGAACTTTTTTATTTTAATAAAATCTAGCTTATTAGTTATTTCTTTCATGGATTGTGCCTTTGGTGTTGTATCTAAAAAGAAGTCACCAAATCCTAGGTCATCTAGATTGTCTCCTATGTCATCTTCTAGGAATTTTATAGTTTCACATTATACATTTAGGTTTATGGTCCATTTTGAGTTAATTGTTGTGAAGGGTATAAGGTCAGTGTCTAGACTTATTATTTTGCATGTGAATGCCCAGTTGTTCCAATACCGTTTGTTGCAATGACTGTCATTTCTACATGGTATTCCCTTTGCTCCTTTGTCAAAGATCAATTGACTATATTTATGTTGGTCTATTTCTGGCCTCTATTCTGTCCACTGATCTATTTGTCTATTATTTTGCAAATATCACACTGTCTTGATTCCTATAACTTTATAGTAAGTGTTGGGATGACATGGCATCAGTCCTCTGACTTTGTTCTTTCCCTTGAACACTGTGTTGACTACTTAGGCCTTTTGTCTCTCTGTATAAACTTTAGGACATGTTTGTTGGTGTCCACAAAATAACTTGCTGTGATTTTGACTGGGATTTCATTGATCGAGTTAAGTAGAGCTGACATCTTGACAATATTGAGTTTTTTTCTATAAACGTGGAACCTCTCCTCATTTATTCCTCATTTACATCTTCTTTGATTTCTTTCATTAGTAGTTTTTCTCATATAGATTTTGTTAGATTATCTAAGTATATCATTTTTGAGAGCTAATATATATGGTATTTTTTCACTTTATTTTTTAAAAGATTTTATTTATTCATTTTTAGAGAAGGGAAGGGAGGGAGAAAGAGAGGGAGAGAAACATCAGTGTGTGGTTGCCTCTCAAGCACCCCCCAGTGGGGATCTGGTCTGCAACCCCGGCATGTGCCCAACTGGGAATCAAACCGGTGACCCTTTGGTTCTCAGTCCGGCACTGAATCCACCGAGCCATACCAGCCAGGGCTGTTTTTTCATTTTAAATTCCACTTGTTCGTTGCTGGCATATAAGAAAGAGGTTCTTTTGTATCCTGCAAAATTTAACTTTGTATCCTGCAATCTTGCTATTATTACTTCTAGGAATTTTTTGCCCATTGGGATTTTCTACATGGATAATCATGTCATTTGCAAACAAAGACAGTTTTATTTCTCCCTTCCTTATCTGCTCATCCCTTATTTATTTTTCTTGTCTTATTGCATTAGTTAGGGCTTTCACATGATGGTGAAAAGCAGTGGTGAGAGACATCACTTTTGCCTTGTTCCTGATGCTAGTGGGAAATCTTCCAGTTTCTCTCCAGTAAATATGATATTAGGATAAGTTTTTTGTATTTGTTCTTTTTTAATTGAGGAAGTTCTCTATTTTTAGTGTGCAGATGGTTTTTAATCATGAATGGGTATGGGATTTTGGCAAATGCTTTTTTTTGCATCTATTGATATGATTATGTGATTTTTCTTTTTAGCCTATTGATGTGATGAAATAACAACGACTGATTTCAAATATCGAACCAACCTTAAATACCTAGGATAAATCTAACTTGGTTGTGGTGTATTACCTTTTTATATATTGTTGGATTTGATTTGTTAATATTTGTTGAAGATGTTTGCATTTATATTCATGAGATATATTGGCCCATAGTTTCTTTTTTCTTTTAGTGTCTGTTTGGTTTTGTTATTAAGGTAATGATGGCCTCATAGAGTGAGTTAGGAAGTGTACCCTGTGCTTCTGTCTTTGGAAAGAAATGGTAGGGAATTTGTAAAATTTTTGTCTTAAATGTTTGGTAGAATTTATCAGCAAGCTCTGCTGGGCCTCCTGGTGTTTTATTAAATATTGATTCAATTTTGTTAAAAATTCAACCTTGCGTGAATTCTGGCAGGTTGTATCTTTTAAAGAATCGGTCCATTTCATGTAGGTTATCAAATTTATGGACATATGGTTGTTCATAGTATTCCTTGATTATCCTTTTGATGACCTTCATATTTTTAGTGATGTCTCCACTTTTTTATGTAATCATTATTTCACTTTAATTATTAGTAATTTTTGTGTCTTCTCTTTTTTTCTTAATTAGCCTGGCTATAGGCTAATTGATTTATTGATCTTTTCAAAGTACCAGCTTTTGGTTTTGTTGATTTTTCTTTTCAGATTTCTTGTTTTCAATTTCATTGATTTCTGCCCTGATTCTTGTTTCTTTTCTTTTGCCTACTTTAGATTTAATTGCTCTTCTTTCTCTAGTTTTCTGAGGAGGAAGCTTAGGTAATTGATTTTATATCTATTTTCTTTTATAACATATGCATTCAAAGCTATACACTTTCCTCTAAGCACTGCTTTCACAGGATCCCACAGATCTTGATAAGTTGTGCCTATAGGATCTGTAATGACTTTCCATCTTTCATTTCTGTTATTGGTATTTGCCTCATAAGCTGACATCTCTTTAGCTCCACTATCACCTCACCCACCAGCCACCCACCAGCACTGTCACATCTTTGATCTTGCCATCCCTTAGACCTGTTCCACCTCTGGAATCTTCCTGTTGGCCTCTCCTGGCCAGAACTTACTTGACTTCTACCTCTCCCACATGCTACACCCACTGAACCTACTCTTTCTTCTTGTTAGGAGTTCCTGATTCTTTACTCCTCCCAATTCTTCCCGTCTTTTTCACCTTCCTTAAAGGTTAAACACCTGCCTTCCTTACCACTCAGAATTAGACACTATGGATTAAAGACACTATGAGTTGATCATAATTGCATTTAAATTACAATGAGTTAGCCCTGGCTGGTGTGGCTCAGTGGATTGAGTGCTGGCCTGCAAGGCAAAGGGTCATTAGTTCAATTCCCTGTCAGGGCACATGCCTAGGGTGCATGCCAGGTTCTCAGTCAGAGGCACATGAGAGGCAACCACACATTGATGTTTCTCTTCCTCTCTTTCTCCCTCCCTTCCCCTCTAGATAGATAGATAGATAGATAGATAGATAGATAGATAGATCTTTAAAAAATAAAAATAAATAAATTGCAATAAGTTAAACCTGACTGTGGAATCCAAGTGGTAGTGTTTCTGTTTTTTACAAGTCTCATAATTTCATGCTACACCATGTATACTATAACTAAGCAAAAATGAACAGTATAAATGGAAGGACTATTAACTGCTGACACATTATTCATTGAGAAGGACTTTCACTGCAAAGAACTCTGAACGAAGGTGGTTCAGTGCCTGTTGGTTAGTGAAGGTGTTTTAAAGTTGGTTGAATCACCAAAACGTTTACTGAGTGTGATTGGGTTAAGGATATGGGAAATTTTTAACTGAAAGAAAAGAAGGTCTTAAGAAGGAGATGAGTTCTCTCCTGAGTTTGTCACAATATTGGTTGGTATCTTTGGGGAATGACCACAATTTTAAAGATCTAATTATGTGTAATAAAATGGGAATTATTGGAATTTCACAGTAAAAAAAAAAGTTGGTTGAAGACCATATTCCCATGACAGACCTCCAGAGAACCATCAAAACTAATGGTAGTTTACAGAACATGGCAAAAATTAAAGAAAGCAGGACAGGAGTGGATTCTAACCATGAACAAGATCAAATGCCAAAGAAAATTATCTGATTAAAGAATACCTTAGGGGAAACACATTTTGAAGAAGGTGGCACATCATAAGCAGACATGGGCTGTGTTGACTACTTGATCTAAGGCAATGGTGCTCCAACTTTAATTTTTTAAGCTATAAAATTTTTCAGACAGAAACAAAAGCAGGACTCAGATAAAAACTGAAGTCAGTGATCTGAAGTTCATTACCCTGTCCTACTGACTTTGGAGGTATTTCTTTAGAATCATCAAAATGGGAAATAGTTTGAAAACCATTGACCTGGGAAATTCACCCTCTCTTCACCCAATGAGCATTGATTACTATCATAACCAGCCATTAACTATGAGAGCATTTATTAAAATATTTGTAATAAACTACCTTCATGTGAGTGTGTAGTTAGAATATGTAATAAATAGTGGAATCTGGGTCAACCTTTCTATCTGTGATTTTTTTTCTAGGAAACTTTCTTAAATTCTTGTTTTGAAGTTATTATGGGCCATTGCTTTTATTTTTTCCCCTAACTCCAGCACCCAGTCACCCAAGGTTAAGAGCTTCAATGTAATCCTCTTTAACATTTCTCTTAATTACTTATCTATTCATTCAATATTTAATAACTAATTACTAATTATATATGCACATGTATGTATATGATAGACATTTGGAAGACAAATTTGAATAATGCATAATTTTTGCCCCCAAGAAGCCTAGTGTGTAATGGAGATTAAAATAACTTGAAATTTGCACTGGATGTTTTGGGAGCTAAGAGAAACAACATCTAAATTAGCCTGATGGTAGTAAGCAAAAGCCAAGGGACACTTTCCAGAAAAATGGCAGTTGACTCAGTTTTGAAGGAAAAATAGGATAATCTAATTATAATCCAATAATTAGCTCAAAGCCCCCACCCATCAATGCTGGTGTATTTGTCCACACCATGCTCCTCTCCTTTCTTGGAAAGTGAATAAAAACTTTATTCCCTTTGTGAATTCTTTCACAGCCCATGTCACTGACCACCCTAATATTCATTAGTGTTTTTTATTTTTTTTGTTACAGTTATCTGTCAGTTTTCTAAACTATTCATTATATCATTAATTTACAAAATATTACCATGTTAGTATTTGCATTCCTTTTTAATTGGTCTCAGGATAATGATATATTAGAAAGTTTGACTTCCATTTAAAAATAAGACTGATAAAATTTTATCTTTCCAAACCTTATATCATTTTGAAAAATAATATTATAAAATATATATTTTAAAGGAATAACTAAATCCTTTACATTTCCTAGAATTGTTACAAAGCTAGCTATCAGTTGCAGTCTCTTAGCTGAATATTTTTAATAAACCATAGTACAGTTATTAAAAAATTAATTGATTTTTAAAAAGATTTTATTTATTTATTTTTAGAGAGAGGGGAAGGGAAAAAGAGAGGGAGAGAAACATCAATGTGTGAGAGAAACATCAGTTGGCTGCCTCTCACACAGCCCCTACTGGGGATCTGGCCCACAACCCAGGCATGTGCCTTAACTGGGAATCGAACTGATGACCTTTTGGTTCACAGGCCAGCACTCAGTCCACTGAGCTACACCAGCCAGGACAAAATTAATTGATTTCTTAATGCAAGTAAAAAATATTTTAAATTGAAAATAGTTTATATTTAAAATAGTATAAAATATCTGTTGATTCTCTGTTTTTACAGGAGTTTTGTTCTATAAAGTCACTGCAAACATTGAGTTTGTGACTGCTGACTTATTGCTCCTGGGGGAATAAAGCATTAGGTTCTTTTGAGTCTCTGGTCACATTTTCATCAGTGAATCAGTACATAACCTGTTTTATGTGTGTCACTGTTTAAAGACACCTAATTAATATGCATATTGTAGTTTTATTAACATTAAACTCCCAGCCAACAGTTCTATAACTCGTTCCTGAACAGAGCTCATCTAACACATGGATTTTCTTCACATTATAGCTTTGTATTTAGGAACACCAGAGAGCACTGCCCCTTTCCCCGCAAAAAAAAATGCAAAATGTGGGAAATGTGGCACTAAATAGACTTTGAAAAGGACACTTGTTTACAGAGTTAAAGCAAACAGGCAGCATGTTACCTCATTTGACCTCAGCTGGCAATAGGAGTGACAAATTTTTTGCCATTGTCCACAAGACCACGAACCACCATGAAAATACCACATCAGCAAGTGGGCAAATCTGCCTAAAAATATGACTGGACTGTTCCTGGGACTGTATCTAACAAAAGATGTTCAAGACCTTTTTACAAATACTGTTCAAGACACTGTCAAACATCATTGAGAGGAAGTGAAGAAAAGCCCTAAGTAAATACAGGGACACACCAGGTTCTTAATAGAAAGGGTCAATATAACAATGTCAATTGTCCTAAAAGTAACACAACGCAATCCCAAATATTTCAATTTTTAGGGAAATTGAAAAGCTGATTCTAAAATTTATATGGGAATGCAAGGGATGAAGAATAACCAAGATACTCTTGAATAAGAATAACCTGGGAGGATTTGCTCTGCCAGTTGTGGTACTGGCACAGGGTGGGTCAGGTGCCTGACAGAACAGAAGATAGCCAAAAAGAGAGCAGTCCATATGAATTCTAGCTTATGACCAAGGCAGCACTGCAAACAAACAGAGCTGTGAGAAGAGGACTTTTTTTTTAAATAAATGGTAATCGATTGGTTATTTACATGGAAAAAAATGAATTTGTACCCTTACTTCATACCATAAGCAAAGTTATCCTGTTTTAACTGTAGTTTTAAATGTGAAAGGCAAAAGAACACCAATAGTATTAGCCATAAAGAAACAAAATTAATGAATTGGATTATTTTAATGATTATTTCCTTCTTAAATTACTTAATTTAAGCAAGTTAGTTAAAATCTAAATTAAGACTTTGGTTCATCAAAAAACACCATTAAGAGAGTGAAAAAGCAAGCCACAGAGTAAGAGAAGATATTTGTCACATTAATACTGTACAAAGAACTCTTATCCAGAATGAATATATAATGAACAATACAAATGGTCAATTAACACTTGGAAAAAGATCTATCTTACTAGAATTCAAAAAAGCACAAATTAAAACAAAATATTGTTTTTCATTTATCACATTAACCTAGATTAAAAGAGCTAATAATCAGACAAAGGGAAGGCCTGAGGAAAAGAGCAGATAATGATCAGAGTCTGAGCTAGAAAATTAGTGCTATCATTTAGAAGAACAATTTGAAATATTAATCAAGTTGTAAACATTTATCTTTTGGAAATAGGAATTCTGGCAAAACTGCAAAAGGATGTGTGTGTATGTTTGAATAGCTATTGAAACATCATTTGTAATGAAAAAAATTAGAAACAAATGTTTATTAATATGGAATTATTTCCAAAAATGTAAGATATGTGCATAGAGTGACAAATTATGCACCTATAAAAAGAATGATGGGTATCCACATTCAGTAGTATGGACTGTTGCAGAAAATAACTCACACGCAGGAGAGATGGCGGAGCACGATTCTTTATTATGCGCGGGCTCAGGGGAAGAACCCAAATCCTGAGCCCTGATCTCTAACTTTCTGGGGTTTAAATAGCCTCAGACCCCCTGCCTACGTGGCAAAGTGAGGTTACAGATGCTAAATGCGGAAGTTAGGTCTAACTACCTTACATGGGAGACAAAGGAGCAAAGCACAGGGCTCTAGCACAGAAGCACAGGGTCCTAATGCGGAAGTTACAAAGTACAAAGTAGCCTAACACGGGGATTGCCTGCCACAGGACAATGACACTAAGCTAGCCAGTTAGAGTAAGTGTAGTATGCATCATGCAGCCCAGTGTTTTTTTCAAAAAGAAACAAAATAGTGGATTTGCACGTCTAGAGTAAATTTCTGGAGGAGTATACACCAATTCTGTATGGTTATCTTTTGGGGACTAAGATTATAGAGCAACTTTACTTTTCAGTTAATTTGTGTGAAGGATTAATTTTTAATATAATGTACTTATTTCCTTCACAGAAATATTTTCCAAAACTAAAATTTTAAACCAAAATGCCCAAACTTAAAAAATTTAAAACTTTCAATGAGAAAAAAAGAGTCAAAGTAGTAATATCATTCTGGTATTGTAATCACCCAAAGAAGCATGTCTGAAAAACTAATTGCAGCAGAACGCAGTCAGGAATGTAGAAAAGTCACAGCTGCCCCAAAACAGCTGAAAAGAAATGCAACTGAGGATGAAGCAAGAACAACCAGGAATGGGAAGCAAGAGGAAGTTTAAAAGGCCAAAATAAGGAAGCCAGATTGATAATATAAAAATATTCTGCCAAGGAAAACCATTATAGCAAAGATTTTTAAAGGAGACAAAATGTTGCCCTCAGGAGCATATCCAAGGAATTGCCAAATAGTTTATGGTTAGTTTTTAAATTGTGGAGACAGAGAGAGGCTCTGACAAGCGACAGAGATGAAGGGTGAGTGCAGGTAAAGAAGGCACAAGAAGAGCACCCAGACCTCACCTCTGGGAAGGGTCACTTTGAGCAGATTTGAGAGTGTTTCTCTTTCAAGTCAGGAAAGAGCAGCTAAGGCAGACGCCCCGTATTGACCTGGCAAGTCTGTTTTTTGATCTGAGAACTGATGAGAGATATGTATAAAAATGTCTGTCTCTGGGAAATCACTGTATTTACTTATAACAATGACATATTGAAAACATTCAGTTTGCCTAAAATTAGAGGAATGGCTAAACAGATTGGGTTATAGTCATAAAATCAAATACCATTCATCCACTAAAAAATATATTTTAAAAAACATTTTACAATATAAAACTATGCTCACCTTATAATGCTAAAAGACAAGAATAAAGAACTACAACACAGAGTAACTTCTGATATGCACAGAAAAAAGAGTAGAAAAAAATACAATAGAATGATGACATGGACTGACTCAAGGACAGTGCACATCCAAGGGTGTGTTTTCTATGAAAAGAAGAAGATGGCAGCCCTGGCTGGTGTAGCTCAGTGGATTGAGCGCGGGCTGCGAACCAGGCATCGCAGGTTCGATTCCCAGTCAGGGCACATGCCTAGGTTGCAGGCCGTGGCCCCCAGCAACCGCACATTGATGTTTCTCTCTCTCTTTCTCCCTCCCTTCCCTCTCTAAAAATAAATAAATAAAATCTTAAAAAAAAAAGAAAGAAATGCCTTTGTCTTCAATTATTTTTTTTTAAAAAAAGAAGAAGATGGCAAAGGGAGGCAACAAAGAAACAAAGTTCATGATCTCACCATTGTGTGGTAGAGAGCCATCTACTTGCTAGCTGTATTCCCTGGGTAAGTTATTAACCTCAATTTCCACAGTGTAAAAAAAGGGAATCAACCCTTTGGTTGTAAGGATTAAATTGCTTTACTTATATACAAGGCATTTTATATTGCCTTATGCACTTGGATGTTGAAATGACATATTTATTATAATAATAATAGTGATACTAGTGGTTGGCATTTATTAAAAGCTTACTCAGATTCAGATATTGCATTTGGAGTATTATTTCATTTAATCTTCAAAACCACCTTGTGGAGTTAGGAACTATTATCCCCATTTTACAGAAACTGAAGGCACAGAAGTTAACATAACTAGACCAAGCTCAACAAAATTCATTACAAAACTAGCAAAGACCTGGGATGATGCAGAAGTAAAGTTGTAACTGCAGAGTTCACATTACACTCTCAGCTCCGTAGCTCTTGAAGACTTACTGAGCAAGAACAGGCCACTGGGTGGGAGTCTCAAATTTTCCACAAGCTTGTGCCATAAGGTTGGCAGGAACTTGTCACTTAGACTTCTTATCTAAAATAAAGGGGTTCATGTGCCAAAGACTAAAACCTGGTGCCTCCCTTCTCCTCTCCCTCCCTCCCTCCTTCCCTTTTTGCACACAGTATATGTCCATGTGTGCCTGTGTCCCTGTAAGTGTACTAACCTTCTAGTCCTGACATTCCATGTTAAATTAACTAACATATGAAGATAACAAATTTGATCCACAAGGACCTGTGGTTTAGACCAAAGGGTACTTAGTCTCTTAATATCACTGAAGAATTTTTCACTAAAGATGTTTTAAAAAAATTATGGTTATAAAACACATAAATTTCACCATTTTAATCATTTTAAAGTACTATATGATACACTATATAGTACTATATGCTATAGGGTTATGTATATTCACATTATTGTGCAACCAATATTCATAACTTTTCATCGGGCAAAACTGAAACTCTATACTCATTAAACACCAACCCGTTCCTCCCTTCCCCTTAGCTCCTGGCAACTACCATTCTACTTTCTGTTACTACAAATTTCCCAGCTAGTGAAATTTAGTGGATTCAAAAAGACAGCGTTTGTCTTTTTTGACTGGCTCATTTCACTTAGTAAAATGTCCTCCAGGTTCATCCATGTTGTATCATTTGTCAGAAAATCATTCCTTATTAAGACCAGATAATATTCCACTATATTTTTATTTCCCCTTCATCTGTCAATAGAAACTTGGGATACTCCCACCTCCTCTTTATTGCAAACATGGATGTGCAAATATCTCTCAGAAATTCTCCTTTAAATTCTTTTGGATAAATACCCAGAAGTAGAATTGCAGGGTCATATGGTTGTTCTATTTTTAACTTCTTGAAGAACTGTTCTCCATAGTACCTGTACCATTTTTACATTCTTGTCAACAGTGCACAAGAGTTTTCTGAGTTTTTAAAAGAACAGAAATTCCCTGTTATAAAAAAGTATAATGTTAAATTTCTTTCACAAGACAAATATAGTTTGATCTTCAGATTTGTAAGTGCTCCAAACAGGTCAATTTCCTTAAAGGATAAAGTTTAAAAATCAAATATTAACAGATAATATAGGAACACATTAAAAATTTTACTTGTTCTAGAAATGGCAAGCTGATATGACACTGGGAAGAAATAAACATAACTTGTTTTATTAATGAAGAAAAGAAAGAATAGTAACATCAAATAACTATTATTACATCAAAACCTATCTTGATGGGCATATTATAAAACAAAGATACACTATTACATGTAATGGTAGCTCATTTCCCTTAAAAATAGCAATAAAAATAAAAATAATCACCTTTTGTATTAATTACCTTTTCTATTTTTTCAGAGTTTTAGAATTTCTGAGATTTTTTTAAATTTAAAAATATCTAGGATCATCAAGGAACATGTATAAAGGACACATGGACAAAGCCAAAGGGGGGTGCGTTCAAGGATGGGAGGTGGGGATGGGTGGAACAGAGGGCATGGTGGGGTGAAAATGAAGACAACTGTACTTGAACAACAATTTTATATATATACACTTCTGAATATGAGGGCTATCTGTCACCCATCGATGACCAGAGTGGATTCAGTTGCTCTGGTGTTACTCCTTTCACCTGCCCCACACGCATCCCCTGAAGCTGCACTCAATGAAGAGAGCAAACTTGCCCCATAGATATAGGAGTACTGTTCTCAGTAAAGAGCCACCAAGCTAGGTACTCCACACTCACTCACAAGATTCATTTGCAGGAGAATGTAGGGCAGTGAAGCTTCATCACCCCTAGATACATACACCTGAGGGACTGCGTATGTCAGTCTGCTTTTTTTTTTAATTAAAAAAAATGTGCTACAGTTCTATTTTTGTCTTATTATTTGGGCATTACATGATTGTCTGGAGAGAGAATTCAAGGACACTAACCAAAAATATACAAGAATAAACATATTCAATAAACTGGTGGCATAAGGTGAAACTATGAACACTTTTCCTACAGGCCCTTAATTAGAAAACACAGTATAATTCTCTTTGTAGGATGATTGAAAAGAATGGCCCACCAAACACCTAGGCATCCATTTACCTGGGGAGATAAGAAATAAACACCTTAGGGCTTAGTTATCTCAGTCCTCCAATGAGAAAACCATGGCTCATGGTGGTGTGGCACACAGGTTGTGACCCTAATATACCTTGAAATGATCTCATTTGTCAACATGAATGTGAGTGCACAGAAAAGCCTGGGAGGAGAGTTGTGGCCAATAGAGATTACCTCAGGGAGGGAGGTGGGATTGGAGATGGCGTTGCCCGGGACTGTCACTTATGACTTACACATTCCTCTGTTATTTGAATTTGTACTAAAATGTATTCAAGTGTTGTCTGTGTAACTTTTGTAATCAATAAAGAGAAGAAAACGATCGCCCAGACCAGTAAGTCACTGCAATAACAGCTGATAGCCAGGTACACAGTGGACCATTGGATGAATGGAAGAATGAGCTGGAGTGAGAGCATACAGGTGGCTCTGCTGCTGTGGGGCTGTGGGAGCAAGCTCAGGCTTGCACCCAGCAGGGGACCCCAGCTCACAGGCCAGTCAAGGCAGGCACCCCTGAGGAGGCGGTGCTCTGTCTGGGTCTTGGTGAGTAGGAGGCAGCCATGTAGAGGAGGGGATATGCTTTGCCAAAGGGGACTGATATCAGAAAAGTGTTATCATATGAATAATGAAAGAAATGCCTTCAAAAAGCAAATTACCAACCACATCAAATGCCAGAGAAGGTAAAAAAATGAAAGGCAGCAAGTATGCCACTGGATTTCATATCCAGGAAGAAATGTGTTGTCTTAGCAAGAGCAGTTTCCATAGAATTGAGGGGTGGAAGTCAGGCTGCAATGGGTTAGAAAGAAAATGAAAAACAAGAAAAAGAATACGCATGCAAAATACTGTCTCAAGTAAAGCAACACTGTAAGAAAGAGGCTGTGTAGTTTGGAGAGATGGCTATGGGCTTCTGGGGGTTCTCGTCAGAGGAGATAAAAGTTGGAGGGAAAGGCTATTAAGGCTGTCGGAGGAGAGAGGGCCAGCTAGAGAGCAGGGTGGTCATTCTCCACCAGACGCTGAGAATGCACCTGTTTCACCAGCCAGGGAACTGATAGTCAGGTTACGGAGCTGGTGCTGAGGGAAAGAGGAAGCTGGGCAGCTTCCTGGTAAGGGAGGCTTGGGGTCACTGGCTGGAGAAAGGTTACGAAGGTTCAGAGAGGACAGAAGAGGGAGCTGACGAGGCATATGAAAAGGGCCATGGAGAGCATTAGACTACAAGATGGTAGGAATGTTTTTTGTTTTTTCCTGACAGTTCACAAGTTCACAATAGCCTGTGTGAAGATGAGAAAAGTTAGACCCTGAGTCAGTCTAGGGCTGAAGTTCAGCAGTGGAGATGCAGCAAGTAGGGTGAGGGTGAAGGGAATGGCTAGTGCTGGTCAGTGAGAGCTGCTGAGGTGGAGTTTCACAGGACCTGGAATGTGGAAAGAAAAGGGAGGGGTAGGCAAACAAAGGCAATAGAATGAGGAGGGGTAAGGGATGTGGTCAGACAACTGAATATTAAAAGTTAGTAGAGGTCTGATAAGATAAACTGGTCACAAAGCCTTAATTAATTAAAATTAGTGTCATCTGCATATAAGAGAGGACCCCCCCAAACACAAAATAAAAAGTTTATGTTTTTTACTAAAGAGAAGTCCAGGGGAAGGCAATCCCAAATTCTTTTGTGGCTGTGCAGTCATCAGTGGCCCAGGCTTTGTCTATTTTTCTATCCTGTCATCTTAGTATATAATTTTTAGCATCAAGGCTACCTTATGATCTAAAATGGCTGTTGTGCACCAACCATCACGTCCATATTTCAAGCAGCAGCACGAAGGAAAAGGGAAAAATCAAAAAAGTATACCTGCCAGCTGAATCAGTCTTCTTTAGAGAGCCTTCCAGAAAGCCCTGCCCAAAACATTCATTTCATTTTTTTTTGTCCAGAAGCTAGTCATCACACCCAGCAGCAAGAAAGCCTGGGAAAAGTCATTTTTAATTTAAGGAGTCAATGATCAAGGCTAAAATCAGAGTTATATCAGTGAAGAAGAAGGTGATGTTGTGCCTGCAGTCGTGGGCACAGACACCAGGCCAATTCTGATGTAGTGTCACACCATTGCTTCCCAAAATTTGCAGGAGAATAGAATCCGCTGACTCTGGCTGTTCCCTGGAAGCTTCTGTCCCAGCTACAGACGGAATTTGCCAACCAGCCCGGACAGTTCCCACTAGCACTTTAGGGGAGGGAGCCCTCACTGTGATTTTCAGTGCAGCCATCCAGAAGAGTCTTTGTCTTTAGCTGCCTGAAAATAAGGCACATCACCTTATTTTCTCGGTCTGGTTTAGGCCCGAGCAAATATTGTATGAATAGCCCAAGGATTCTGAGTCAGGGCGCTGGAGTCACAATGAGAAGTCAGTGCCTTCCTCATGAATGCACCGGTATTCAGCGGCTTCTGACACCATTCATACCACCCGTGTCAGACAATGTGTTGAATTCTTCCACTGTCTTTGTCCCTCTGCACACATTGCTTATTTTGAAGTTCCATTTGTCCCTAAGCCAGTGAGGAGACACAGATTGGGAGACTGGATTCAAGAATGTAGATTGAAAGATGCTGTAATCCCTCTTCTACAAACATAGCTTTCTTCACACAGTAACATCTCTGGGGATTTGGGGAAGGGCTTCTCCACCATCTGCTGGGGCTCCCACTTTCTACTCATCTCCCTGATCCCTTCAGAGAAATAGCTTCCTGGGCACAAACTTCTCAAAATTGGGAGACTAGTCAAGCGTGACTTGACAGCTTGAGCCCCCTCCCGTGTTAAATGAGCCAAGTCTTTCTCAGCGACTAAACCTGGTTATTCTTGTGTTCTGTGGATAAATGAATAACTTACCTTAAATACAATTTTCAAAAGTGATTGAAAAACTTAACCCTCTTCGTTCAGTTACAGCAAGTAATACAATTCGCTTTGTGCTACAGTTATTTCATATCTTCTTTTTCTACTTAACTTTCCACTCATTCACATTTATAGGAATTAACTTATGTAGAGTGCTGTAAACTAATTAGTCTATATGAATGTACATTATAGGAACTGGTAGGTGTGCCACTGGTTCCTGTTAAATGAGTTCATAGCAAAGTGCCCCTGTAAGGCATCATCTTCCACAGTCCCTGATGCCTCAAAGTGAGGCCAATATCTTTGAAAGATTTTCAACTGAGTTCAATGATCAAGGTGAGGTCATGTTTCTCAAACCTGCACAGAAGCCAGGATGGTAGTTGGAGAGTCAGAGCTTCAAATACACAACTTAAACTTTTCCTGGGCAATTCCCAGCGCACATCCCACAAATGCTGGTCCCTGTGGCTGCTGCGAGGATGGCATCGGTGAGGAGATACTTTGGCTCTGGGGGCTGTTTTCCTGTCCTGCCTACAGTCATTCTGAATCACAGGTTCCTCCGACTTTTTGTTACCATATGGACACAGTGGAGATGAGACAAACTATGAAATTTGTATGAAAAATTTAAATCTAATTTGTACTAGAGCTATCAGTTCTTCATAATTTCTTCTTAAATAAAACCTTCTTTTGAAAGAGCTCATGATGTGCTCATGAGCAAATCACATGAGTCCTTGTGCCCTTTATGACCCTCTTTCAAGAAACAATAGAACACATTGAAATAGATTTTTAAAAGTTGTTTTATACTATTTTTTTAGCCCTGGGATATAAAAGTTGAAAAAGGAGTAACTTGCTTTTCAACAAAATAAAGAAAAAAACGTTTTTGCCATCTTGCACTTTGAAATAGCCCCTGAGACTGGAACTGGGTTTTCAGGGCATATTAGTGTGGGTGTTCCCCTGTGACTCCTTCCCAAGGACAGACACACTGAGGGTCAGTGGGAGCTCAGATCTGGAAACCCCAGAACGAGCCCCCATAGCAAGCACCCAGACCCCTTATACCCTCCCTGCCTCCTTTCTTCTCTCCATCATTCACTGATCACATCCTAGGAGTAGGGATAAAAAGATGATTAAGAGCAGACCCTGCCCTTCAGGAAACGGCAGACTGATGAGAGAGAGTTAAGCAGGACTCTCACACACCTAGACAGCTGCCATCTCTCTGTTGGGCAACAAATGATCCCAGGGTAATGGAGCCAGGCCCAGAGTCCCTGGGCCCCTGGGCAGGTCACTTCTTGACTCCTTTTCCCAGAGGTGCTGTCAATATTGCTGCATGTTCCTACCAATCATCATCGGACACCCTGTAGCACAGATGCTCTGTTCATGTTTAAAGAGATTCCAGTTTCCTGCCAGGCGTCAGTCTTGCTCAAAATAGGCTACGAAACTGGAGGCTACACAGCCCTGCCCCGAAAGAGCCTACTGTGTGGTGGAAAAGAGGTGATTGATCATATGTCACCAGTAAGCAGGATAAGAGGTCAAGAGCAAAGTATTCTCGAAGTGAAGAGGTGAGTAGGTGAAGTATATACAGTGAGTGTGCTGGGGACATAGCATGTCAGACATATCCTGCCAGACACCTGAAAAATAAACTGGACAAAACGGGGCCCCCAGAAACTTTGTTTTAATTTGAATCTTCTTTCAGGAAGAGAAACATAGCACACACAGCAAAAATACTCAAATAAAGCCTATCTTAATATACCTTTAAATGCAGTTTTAATAGAATTTAGTGGTGATTAAAAGTGTCTTGCTTCTCAGGAAGAACTAAAAAAAATTGTGGGTTTATGTGCTTTATTTTGGTTTTATAGGCATAGCTTTTGCTTGTTTGATTTTTTAAAAAAGAATAATAAATAACAGTTGGCAGCAGAAAATGTCAGTACTACTCTGCACAGCAGTCAAGTTCTCAAACAATCTTCAGTAGTCCTCAAAAACTGAACACAAAAAGTACCTTCATTAGGAAAAAGAAGAGGAATAAAAAGGACTAACACCACCAAGCCTCCACATTTTTGTAAAAGTTCAGCATTCAGGAGAAGCTTCCTTGCCTGGCCTACATCAGCTGGCGGGTAATTTGTAATTCAGGTTAAAAACAAAACAGAGTGAGCATTGTTCTGACACTTGCCCTGATAACATCCCAGGAAAACTCTAGAGCTGGCAAGAGAGAAAAGCAGATAATGGCCCATGCTGTCATTGAGTTCAAAAAGCACTGTGATTTTTCTTTTAAACGAGTATCTTCAGTTTCCATGCACATGGTTTGTAACTTTAGCTCAAAATTTTCCACTGCTCTCCCCCTGAGAACAAACACTGTTCCATGGACAGTGCTCAATACCACCATACTTGTCAGCTGCCCTGGAGACACTACAGAGCCACTGCCAGCAGCCACCCACACCACAGAGTTAGACCTCAGTCAGCAGACTGGTTTACCCACTGGACCACCACTCCCATCTAAGACTTATTTTCTGTTTCTCCTTTCTCTGTAAAAATAGGACGAATTCTTCAGATTGGCTATCCAAGTCTTTTATAAGCACAATGGGCCTTTCCAGGCTAATAAGAATTTTTTATATTTATCAAGTGCTCCAAAGAAGCTGTTGTCATCCCCATCTTACAAGTGAAGCCCTTTCTTAGGGAAGTGACTTGCCTAAGGTCAGGTATGTAACAGGGTAGAGGTGCCCACTCCCAAGCCTGGATTCTAACACTTTCCTCTTTCATCGTGTAGCCCATCTCTTGCAGACATGCTACCTGGCACCTGCTGCTTCTCAGCATTGCCAGCACCTTCCATCTGCTCCTGTGACTCACTCAACCTGACATTACACTTCCCACTTATCTTTCTGTTTCTCTTCCTTGAAGCCCTTCCCAGTCACTAGGAAGCCATCATTCATTCTAGCACATGGGGATATGTGCCCTTGTCTCTTGTGGGGGCGGGTATAAGATTTTTATTTATTTATTTATTTATTTATTTATTTACTTACTTACTTACTTATTTATTTTAGAGCTAGAGGAAGGGAGGGAGAACAAAAGGTAGAGAAACACTGAGGTGCAGAGAAACATTGATCGGTTGCCTCTTGCATATCCCCAACAACGGACCTGGACCAAAATCCAGGCATGTGTCTTGACTAGGAATTGTACCAGTGACATTTTGTTCTGTGGGAGGACACCCAACCAGCTGAGTCACACCAGTCACGGAATCTCTTGGGATTTGCTTATTGCATTGTAGGGTGGAAAGAGAACAGTCTTTGAGTCATGCTTGGGTTCAAATCTCAGTTCTTCTGATCATGAACTATGTGGCCTTGGGAAAGTTTCTCAACTTCTCTGATTCTCATTTCATCATTTCTCAGGACTGCACTGTCATGTCAATCTTCAAGATGTGAGCACATGCCTTGAAGTGGGTCAAGCAGATGGGCTTACTCTGCACATGTTGCCCAATTACTTGATAAAAACTGGGACTGAGACAATGAGTTCATAAAACACAAATATATACTCACACATTGCAACTTCTGGTTAATTAAAACTAAACATCTTTATTTATCTCCATGCCTATCATAAATGTCAATTAAACAATTGTGAAGAAAAAAGGTATAAACTCATAAGAATAAAGAAAATGAAAACGAAAGGAGAAGACCAACTTTGGGGTAATAAAAAGATTTTTTTTTCACAGAGGACACAAAAATTTACCTACCTCCTATGTTCCCTTTCTTAGGAACCTACTAGAAGATATACATCAGCAAAATAAGGACATAAACCAAGGAAGAAGAAGACATGGAATCCTGAATGCAGAAGCTCTGATCGGGGTGAGGCACAGTATGCCCAGGAGTGACAACTGGCAGCCATCCTCTAGGACCCTGTCCAGACTGGAGCAGTAGGAAGGAGGGAGATGCCAAGAAACAAATGGAACAGATAGTATTCAGAACTAGATCTGGGAATCTGAAAAAATTATTCCTGGGTATGTGACAGATTTTTTGGAAGAATAGGAACAGTATTGAATAATAGAGACATACAAAACTAAGTGAATGGAAAACACAGTCATTGTTTACTCCATAGGTGGGGGAAAGATGGGACAGAAAAAACATCAATGCAAAACACAACTTAGTTAGGAAGTAACTATGTACATAGTTAAAATAACATAAATAACCAATATTTATTTAACCAAAATAGGAGCCATTATTACATTATGAGGGTGAAGAGAAAGGATGTGTATGTTGGGTGGGAGTAGTGGGGGTTAGGTAAAAACTAAACTTTTCAAATATGCTAATGAAAATGTTAATAGGTCTAAAATCCATAAATCAATAAAGGGCATAATAAGCACATTGTTTAGAAATATAGGGGCAATTATAAAAAAAGCTCTATGAAATTAAAGCCATTGTTTGCCTCTGGGGGCAAAGGATGGAGAAAAGCAGAGGGGTTGGGCAGAGAGTTAAATATTTCCTAGAGCCTTTGTTCTTCTTGAATGTTTAAACTATCTATTTATCATTTTGGTAAAAAAAATTTTTAATAGTTAATATTTTCATTAGTATTCAGTTAAACTGTGTGAAATGCAATTAAATTCCCTATTTTACAAATTTAAATTATGGAATGTAGTTTTACTAGTATAAGCAGCAAGTATTTGATCTCAGATGAGACAGATCTCTCCAGTAGAACCTGTGACAATCCTGCAGAAGTACCATTACTGCTTATGGAAGTCTCCTGGACCCTGGATATTTAATAATGGTCTGAAACTCAAGGCCTCTGAAGGCTTAAAAAGTTAACTCTAAATGGTGTTTTAATGATAAAGAAGAATTTAGGAAAACTTAAGAGACAGAAAAGGTTAGCGACCTGAAATACTTGGGTAAGTTATCTGAACGGATCCCAGCCATTTGTCAGTTTTCCCCTTTCACATGCTCTAATAAAACACACGACTTTGGGGAAATCAAGAAGGTTTTTAGTTAAGTTCTCTTAGTAAAATTGTGATAATCAGCTTCTTTATTATTGCAACATTCATCTTCCTTATTTACATATAGGAATCCCACAGAACTGTGTCTGTGTCTAAACTCACACAGAATTGAAAAAGATTTCAGACTTTGAGCCACATCCAAGAGCATGTGGTTATTATGAATGTCACCAAAAGAATGTACTATGGGTAAATTTGGTTATACAACACAATTTTTAATACATTTCCCAAGGATCAATGCAATCCTGGATCAACTGAAACCCAGATGATAGTTGGACATACTTACAGGCAATGAGTAGAGAGATGGGTAGAAGGAAGAATTCTTGTGCCTAAGAAATTTATAATCAAATTTAGAATAGATAAGGTACAAAACTAACTACAGAATGGGCAGGTTGGGACATGTGCCTTAGGAGTAATGGGAAGTACTACAGAAGTTGGGAGAGATGGCTCTCTGCTGGAATGATCAGTCAAGACCCTCAGAAGGGAAGTAAATTGGCCAGTAGCTCCCATGGTGGCTTGTCCCAAGATGCAGCAAAGGCTTCATTGCCTTCTTGGTGCTGATTGTCCCCTCCCTGTCCCATCACCTCTTGTCCATCACCCTGCCATTGATTTGCATGAAATTAGAACAGAGACTTTCTAGATTGAAGTGGAGTCATGATAAAGTCCACTGAAACACTGTCATTGATTCTCAACCCTGCTGGCCCTCCATTACCCCCACCCCTGGCATTCCCAGCAGTTGATTGTATCTGATTGTCTAAAATTGTGACATTCCTTGTTGTGCCTCCTAACTCCTTCTTAAAGCAAAGCAAATAGTAGCTATTAACCACACTTTCACCATTGTCAGAAAACTCTGAGAAACCACAACATTTCAGGCAATGGTTCTTCATTACTTCAGATTACAAAGTACTAAGTTCCATAGGACTGCGTATATCTTGACACTGATATAACCCAGTGAATGATTGGTCTGTGTACTTATTAAAAATTTTTCACACTAGGTCACACATGAGAAACTGTCTAATCATATAACAACTTCTATGCTGTAAAAAATACACAGAATATTGTGAGAAAATGTTTTAAAATAACTGATCTTAAGACAGTGAGAGGCTAAAATCAGCCCCATGAAAGGATTATTGTCACAAGGAGACAGTAAAACCATGTGCATGAAATAAGGAGGAAAACACTGAGCACAACAAACGCTGAAAACAACACTGCAGTCTTGTGATGGAAGTAGGAACGGACATTATTAATAACTGGGTCACCTAAGGATGACACTGTGGCAGTGACAGGGGTGATCAGGGAAGCTGGGCACCTGGAGCACGAGCAAATGAAGAGACACTGGAGACACTTGTTTAGAGAGAAAAATGAAAATGATAAAAGGTTTTCATTTCAGAGTTTTCCTTTTTTCCAGAATTTTCCTGAGGTTTAGACCAGCTCCTCCTATCACTGACCAAGTCCCTTTCCTTCTTGGAGCTGTGGTCCTCCCAGGAGTTAGGGTATAATTGCCCCATGTAATATGTAAGATAATTATGTATCTGTGTTTAATAAACTCTCAATGTCAAAGCACGTGCTCTGAAGTAGGCAACTGATGGACTGAAGATGGAAGCTCTATCCCTGCTGCGTGACCATGGGTTCCCCTTGTGACTCACTGGGACCAACAGAATGTAGCAGAGCTAACTTTCGGGCAGCGTCAGGACTCACCTGAGGATCAGCTGACATGTAACACACTCAGGCTACACTGCCAAGTTCAGAGATGGTGATGAAGGAAAGGATGTCATCCTGGACATCCCAGCCCCAGCCCAGCGCCCAGCAGAAGGAAGCTGTACAGGAGACCCCACAGAGGATGGGCAAATGCCACCCCACTGAGCCGTACCAACCCACAGAGTCATGAGAAATAATAAATCACTGGTTTCTTTTTTTTAAATTCTCACAGGATAAGTTTATTGATTTTAGAGTGAGAGAAGAGAGGCAGGGAGAAACATTGATGTGTGAGAGAAACATCGATGCTATAAATGTCCCAAATGGGGATCAAACCCACAACCTAGGTATGTGCTCTGACTGGAAATTGAACCCTCAACCTTTTGGTGTACAGGATGACACTCCAACCAACCGAGTCACTAGGCCAGGAGGACCATTGATTTGTTAAATCACTCAGTTTTTGGAGTAGTTTGTTACACAGCAACAGACAATGTAAATGATAACTCTGAGAGAAAAGTTGCAAAACAGTTTCCATTGTTGACTGTAATTTTTACTTGGGCAGCTCTGAAGCAAACAGTCACTTCTCAAGCACCTCAATATTTTGGGGGCACCAAAAATCTCTCTTTAAAACATATCTTACTTATCTCTATTTAAAACATATTTTATTTATTTATTTATTTTTTAAAAAAGGGGAAGAAAAGGAGAAAAAGAGGGAGAGAAACTTTGATCGGCCCTCAACCTGGGCATGTGCCCTTGACCTCCTGGGAATAGAACCAGTGGCCTTTAGGTTTGTGGAACACCCAACCCACTGAGCCACACCAGTCAGGGCTCCTTTGGGTTTATGTTAACTAACAAATGGGACTTTTCATTGAGATGGAAAGAAGGAAGGAAAGGGAGCTGATAACTGATAACCTACCATGGGCATCAGGGATTACTTAGATCTGCTAGCTTAACTCACTTCCCCATCCTCCTCCCAAGTTCTACAGACATTTGACTTGTTATAAATGCAAACTCAGATATTTTTCTGTTTCTCCCTCTCCAATTCATATTATCCATTGGAATCATCACTCAACATATCACAGAAGAGGAGAGCGAATGGCCCTGGGGATCTGAACTAAGCCTGTGTTAACCACAAGAAGCCAGGTGACTCCTTGTGCCCAGGCTGCCATCTCATCCTCCAGTGTTACAAGATGGCTGAGAAAGGGTTAACTCCTTGGCTCTGTCATCCTCAGACTTTCTCTGCACCTATCTCTCTCCCACAGCTGGCCACCTACCTTGCTATTCCCACGAGTCTCAGGTAATTAGCTCTCAGACACCATCTGCCAGGGCATAGTTCTCCTGATGAGACAGTAAGGCAATCAAACCTTGTGCTGTGGAATGTCAGGGTAATTGTCAAGCTCTCAGTGTCCAGACAGGGGCAAGACAGAGCTGGTGCTCTGTGAGCACCCAACGACAGCTGAGAACGAGGGGCACCTCAAAGGGACAGAGCCCAGAGGTAGGCTGTGTTCTTACTGCGCACAGCACATTGTAAGAAGTAAAATAAAGTACCGGCTTTCCAAACAGAGAAGCTACTATATTCAAGTATAAAAAATGCTCCAGCAGGTGTAGCCTTTTATGGTTACAATCTTTATTTTCAAATGTTGTGCTTCCTTCATCAGTGTCTGGGTCCATACTGTATCACAGACAACAGAGGGGAAAAAAGGACCAGGAACATTTTATAACCAACATCATAGACGTCGATTGTCTGGCCAAAGTTAGTCACATGACAGATGGAACCTGACACTACATTCCGAGACATCAGAAAGACCAGAAATTTAAACCAGAAAGAGATGGTATTCTCTGGGAGTCAACAGTTGGAAAGACACAGATATGAGCTGTGGTGGTGGGCATGATTACACACTGCTCATCTCTGAGACCATGGATGTCTTAGAGAATCTCATTAATGCTACAGACACTTTCCCTAGAAAAATGCACATGAGCACATAGAAGCAAATCTTGTACACAGTGCTATGGAGCTCATGAGCCCAGAATCTGGCAGACCGTGGATTCTGATGAGGAATTCTTTGCATGATGACTGCAGTCTGAGTCCTACCTATGAGCAATGCACTACTGTGCCTCTCGGGCACACCATTTACCATGGGTACTTCGGGCACTCTGGACTGTCTATGGAATGAGGATCAAAACTTCCATTTCAAGGATTTTTGTGAAGCTTAAAATCAAATTTAGAAGATATACTTGATAGTACATGATTTGCACACAGATGCAAAAGCAATGAATGAATATGCAAGGGAAATTGGTCTGCAAGTCCTTAGAATGTGTGACTTCAGCTCTAGGACTGTATGCAATATTTCCAACAGTCACTAGTAACCACATGCCATCACATCTGTATAAATTGCTGTCAGTGAAACAGAGACAAAAGTCATGCCAGAAAGGACCAGGGTTGAGGGGACCACTCCAGAAGTTTACCCAGTTCTGCTGGAACAGTTGTGAAGGACAGAAATAAAAGATGGGTAGGTGGCCTTCTGTCCTTCCAGGTAACTTCTGGCTTTGAGAATGAAGTGAAATAATATTATCGGTAAGCTGGACCAAAAGAAATGTGCGAAAGACAACCTGACTTTGTGAAAAACTGGAAAACAGGGTTAAAGCCATAGAACTGGTGGTGTATGTCATAGTGGCTTTTGCACAGTGGCAGTCAGAAATAAATTCAATATCCCTATTCTTTCCTACATTCCTTGTGCACACCTTCCTCACCTGTGATTTGTCAAGTTCCAGTTTTGCTTTATTTTACATTTCACCTCCTTTAGGAAGCTGTAACTCTATGTACTCCACATCCTCCCACTGTAAAAGGTGATCACCATCCACCTAATAACCTTGCTGACACAGCTATACACCCAAGCACTGTGTCTGGTGTCTCCCTACACAACTGGTACTTGTGGCATCTTTATCTCCAAATGTTATAATTTATAGTTACACAAGAAGCTACTCTAGTACAACTGGCTGCTCCCATCTCAAAGAGTTTAAAGGCATGAATCACAGTTACATTATGAGGTACAGCACCAAGTAAACAAATGCAGTAGGTTATAAAGAGCTCACAGCCACAACTTGTCTGCTCCCAGTAGGTCATCAAAGCTAAAGAAGAAACTCCTTTGATAAAACCATTGCACCGTGAGGAAGGCACCTCATCAGCCTCCTGACCCTGGGGAGGGGGGCTGTTCACACTATCTCCATGACCACAAAACTTCCCAATGATTGGGTCACCACAAAGCAGTCCTCGCTTCTTGTTGCTTCTTGATTTACCGCCCACTAAGCCTGCTTGAAAATTGCCTGTTCTTCATACACTCAGCCCTAAAAACCCTGTAGTCTTTTATCTATATCTCCCTTTCAACATTTTTCATTCTCTGCATTGTTATAATCATAGGCTTTCTCTTCTGTCCCGCCCCTTTCTTCCTAACAAGAACTTACAGTGTTCATTTATGCCCAATAACCAGGACTCCAACTTTCCCGTAGATCCCGATAGTGACTCGAGTTACATTCAGACATTGCTAAGAGATGCGCCTGAATGGGGTGCACCCACCAGGGCTTGTGATCCTGCCTGGGTGCTAGACTTGAGTGAGAACAGGTAAGCAGCACTTCTTCCAGGATGGTTCCAGGTCAGGACTGTGTGTCTGGGTGTGCCTGCATGACACAGCACACCATCATCAAACCCGTCACCCATCTGCATTATTACTGACTCTGCAGAGCTCCTGTGTGCTCTTGTAAGACAGATACACACACGACAGCACAAAAATGATGGACAGCTCTGTTGGTGTCACCAAGCACCACCATTTACATCACACTGAAGAAAATAGGGTTTACTTCTGGATGTCAGGGATGTGGGTGATATGTCCTAAGTTTAACTTAATCAAGAACATAGTGGCAAAATCATAGCATTAATCTAAATTTTCTTTCAAACTTTTCAAATATGTTTATATGTTCTTGTGATATTCCTGAGATTGGAAAAAAGGAAATATTAATATCTAGGTCTTGATGGGGATGTGGGCAAAGGATTAACAAAATGTTTCCCTTCTGTATAAAAATGTCACCTGTGGTTAATTTCTGGGCTGTGTTCTGGAAACAGATAAAGACAGAACAGAATAATTATGTCATTAGCCAACATTATGTGGTAGAGGCAACCTGACTGATAACTGCATCAGGACCAGGAGCATGCAACCACCTGACAGGAAGCTACACCCTTGGCTATGAAGCATAGCCCCATGGGGATCCTGGAAGCTATGTCGATGTCTCTTAAGGGGAAGGAGGCCCCTAAGTCAGGGCAACTCCCTCACCTGCCAATGAGGCTTGTCTGTGCCTCCTGAGCCATCGTCCAGGGAAGAGACACTAGCTCCTGGGGGTGGGTGGGCAGAACTGTGGACTCCCACCAAGAGAGAGACTGCCATTGCCCAGCCCACATGCTCAGGCTCCTACTCTGTGCACTCTGAGCAGGCAGATGCTGTGAGAGTCTCTGTTTATTTGGCTCCATGAAGACACTGCGGTGGATGTTATGTGAGGAAATGTCTTGTATCAAGGGGTTAAATTATCCAGTTTATATCACACAGGATCTCACATACAAGTCTTGGCTATTAATCCAATGGCCCACTCATTCAAAAAAAAAAAAAGCAATTGTCCAGTAAACAAAAGCCAAAGACTTCCAAGCAAGTAAGCCCTCAAGTAGCTCAATTAGGTGGCTGGGCCTTGGTATAGAAAAAAATTCAACTCGGAAATATTTCATGGGATCATGCTGAATATTCCACATGTGCTGGGAACTTCAAAGGATACTGAAAGGCAGACAGAAGAGTCCTCTTTATTTGAGAGACCTCAACTTTGAGTCTAAGTGGAGAAGTGAGGTATGAAGTGAACCCCAGGTATGTTAACAGTTAAAATTTACAGAATTGAGTTATTCTTGCCCACTCCTACATTCTATTTCCACTGATGTTTATTTTATTCATGTGGGGTGGTGGAAAGAGCATAGCACGGGTAAGGAGTCAGAAGGTTGGATTCAAATATGCATACATGCCCAGGCAAGTGCCTTACTTCATGTGTTGGCCCAACCACATCTAATAAATATTTGTTAAATGAAGAAATGAATGAAACTTTCTGAACCCATAGCTTCTTCGCCTGTAAAATAAAAGCATCTACCTCACCTACTTCTGAGAGCTGTTTCCAAATAAGATAATGTGCATGAAAGTACTTCACGAGCTATAGAGCACAGCACAATTAACAATGTAAAGACAATGTTAGCCGCCTCCTCCTTGCAGTGCTGAGTCGTGTGACAGAGGGTCTTTTCGAGACAGTTCTCAAGACCAACAGCCCACATGGTTCTCCAGCAGGGAAGAGTCGAGCTCACTATCCATCACAATTACAGTGAGACTTGGGTTCAGGAAAATGGACTCTTTGCCTTAATGTCATTTTTAACTAAGTACCAGTACATAAAGCTTGTGTGGGCTCCCTTTTCAGCTACAATGTCCTAATTATGCCTGCAGCACCTCTGCAGGGCTTGACCTTGTTCACCCGGCACAAGTTTAGGAAACATTTCAGGTTCACTTCTTATACCATACTAAATTACATGGGCTTAGGTCCTAGCTAAGGCTGTTAATTTTTAATTACATGTAAAAAAATTTACAGCAATATCATACCCACAAGGTTACAATTTTGCAGAGACAATTTCCTAATAAAAGAAGAATCTTTTTTAAAATCATTAATTGGGTTACCTAAGTGAGTATTTATTCAATTTAACAAAAAGTCCCTGAGAACCTGCTGTGTACTGGGTATTGGGTACTGGGTGCTGGGTACTGGGTACTGGGTGCTGGGTACTGGAAAAGATAATGATGAGTTTTCTATCCTCAACCATCTTTTACCCTAAAAACATCCAAATAAACTAGCAATACAACATGGCACAACAGTCTCTGTGAGTAACACAAAGAACAGTAAGGGGAAAAATTACAGAATTAAAGTAACCTCTAAGCTGAGCCCTGAAGAACAAGAATGAATTTTCAAGATAGAGAAAGCAAAATCCTAGTGAAAGGAACCACATACATAGAGACCTGGGTACGAAAACTACAAAACACCCTGATGGAACAGTGTGTGATGGGAACAGAATCTGCAAACAGAGTGTGTGGGAGGTAAAGGTAGAAAGTGTGTGTGTGGCCTGAATAAGATGCCAAGAGGTGTGGAGCTGTCTGTCCAAGGCAGAAGCACTCTGGGTGTCAGGAGTGGGGGGGCATGGCAAGGCCTGTTTAGAAAATTCTCTTCACCACCCCAAACTTTCTTCTTCAGGTCTCAACTCACATGTCACAGCCACTGGATGCAGTGCTTGAACCCACAACCTGGGTCACTTGCCTTCACCCACTTTCAAAACACCAGACTTCCTTTTTAATAATACTCAGGACAGGTGTTCCATGTCACCCTGCTTATCAGCTCGCGTGGCAAGTCTCATGACAGAGGGCTCAGATCTGTCACTCACACTTGTGTTTCTGGGCCCTCGCACGCTGGAAGATACTTAACCAATGTTTGTTGAGTGAATGAAATGAATGAAAGACTCATCCAGTGAAGAGGTGACAAAAGTCTGAATAAAGTCATCAAAAAGATAGAGAGCAGAGATATGAGAGAAGTCAGGAGAATCAGTGTGGTGCCTGCCTGGAGAAGGGAAGGCAGCAAAGGATGATGAGGTTTTGAGCCAGTGTCAGGGACAGTGTCAAAAAACTCAAAGGGAAGGGGGATGTGGGGAAATTCTCAAACAACTTATGATCTTTACTCATCTCTGTGCTTTTCCTTTCTTGCTATGTAATAAAATGTATCATTATAAATAATACTATAATTTTAAAGTCTCCCTCCACACTGCCTTCCTATTTCCTAGCTGTATTGGAAAATGGGCACAAAAGAAACAAATGGAATCAAACTTTTCATTACCCATTGGTCATGGGGTATTCTTTACCCTTCCATACAGTCCGTGATGGCTTCCCAGTCTGTAATGATCTTGTAGAAAGGACATTACAATTTGCTGCCACCCAAATACAAGGATGTTAGTTATATAATGATTTATGTTAAACTGCTGTTCTGAAACCGGCTGGGACAGAAGCAGGTTAAGGGCGCATTCCAAGTCACCAGCATTAAGACTAAGACAAATATTGACCCTTCCAGTAGCTGAAGTAAGATGATGTGGTTGATTCTCATAGCTGTGCAAAGTTTTTGTTAAAGATTTAAGAAAAAATAGAATGTAATCTCCTTTCATCAGTTAAGATTGAGAATTCATCTGCCTGGATGAGTTGAACTAGGGGATTTGACACAGGAGCCTAAGAACACACACTAGATCAGACTTTGGGTCAAAGTCTCACCATTGGAACTTGGCAAGTCTAGCTTACTGAACCAAAGGCTGAAGTCAGGTCCGATTCTGCAAATCACCTGACTTAGCTTTCAGCTTTTCTCTTGAATGACGTTGTGGGTGTTTCGTAGACAAATAACTGCCCAAATTGTCCTTGCTTCTCAGAAAGCAATGCTTTGAGAAACCCAGACCTGCAAATGTGGAGTATGACAGGTGACGGAGAAGTTCTAAAATGCACTATCTCAAAGTCTGCTTGCTTCCTATTCTTTGTTGATTTACTATAAAAATCTGATGCCCCCAAACCCTTTAACTAGCTACAACATCGGAAATGCCAATGAAAATCCCTGTTTGTGAACAACAAAACTGCCTTTGATGTGAAGACAGAGCTGAGAGGAGGTAGAGCAAAGAATGAGGGCCCTGGCTAGTGTAGCTCAGTGGCTTGAGCTTGGACTGTGAACCAAAGGGTTGCCAGTTCGATTTCCAGTCAGGGCACATGCCTGGGTGGCAGGCCAGGTCCCTAGTGGTGGCCACGTGAGAAGCAACCACACATTGATGTTTCTTTCCCTCTCTTTCTCCCTCCCTTCCCTTCTGTCTAAAATAAATAAATAAATAAAAAATTAAAAAAGGAACAAGGGCACTGAACATCAAGCAGGGCCAGTGTCACTCACTCATTCACGTACTCACTCATTCATTCAACATGGGCCCAGTACTGCGTTAGGCCTGGCACATAGTAAGTGTTCAAGTATTTGTTAAATGAGTGGGAAAAGGTTACTATAGGAAGCAATATAATAAAGAACACATTTATTAAGAGAACAAACTGTTTAAACATTTTAATATTTTGTTTGTAAGAAAATGCTATTAACTACAGAATACTCTTGCGTTAATTAATGCAAAACTGAGCTAAAGAGTTGGGGCTTCTATTTTTTTAATTAATAGACTTTATTATTTAGAGCAGTTTTAGGTTTGCAGCAAAAATGAGCAGAAAGTATAGAGAGTTCTCCTGTACCACCTCTCTGCTACACACACAGTTGCTCTTGTTATTAACATCTTACATTAGTGTGGAAATTTGCTACAATCAACGAACCTACATTGACACATCATCATCCCCAAAATTTCATAAGTTACATTAGGGTTCACTTTTGGAGTTGTATATTCCCGACAAATGTTTGACAAATGTATGGTGGTGGGTATCCACCATTACAGTGTCAAACAGTAGTTTCACTGCCCTAAAAATCCCCCATGCTCTGCCCATTTCCTCTTTCTTCCCCTCAAACTCCTGGCAACCACTGATGGTTTTACTGTCTCCATAGTTTTGCCTTTTCCACAATGGAGTTGAAATGAGATGGTAAGTAGGCTTTCAAATTGGCTTTTTTCACTTAGTGATATGCTTGTGAGCTTCCTGCATGTCTTTTCATGGCCTGAGAGCTCATTTCTTTTTATCACTGAGTAATATTCTGTTGTCTGAATGTGCTACAATGTATGTATCCATCACCTACTAAAGGATATCTTGGTTGCTTCCAGATTTTGGTAATTATGATTAAAGCCACTATAAACATTCTTGTGCAGGTTTTCAACACCTTTGAGTAAATCTTTTTTTAAGTATATTTTATTGATTATGCAATTACAGTTTTCCCAATTTTTCCCCTTTGTCACCCCTCCTCCCTTCACCCCCCAACCCTGCAGCATTTCCCTTCTTTACTTCATGTCTATGTGTTGTACATGTAAGTTCTTTGACTTCTCTGTCTTCTATACCATTCTTAACCTCTCGATGTCTATTTTATGCCTACCAGTTATTCTTCTTATTCTCTGTACCTTTCCCTCCTGCTCTGCACTGAAAATCCTTCAAGTGATCTCCATTTCTCTGGTTCTGTTCCTGTTCTAGTTGTTTGTTTAGTTTTTATTTTTGCTTCTTTTAGGCTCAGTTTGTGATAGTTGTGAGTTTCTTGTCAGTTTGCTGTTCATAGTTTTTGATCTTCTGCTATTTCTTAGATAAGTCCCTTTAACATTTCGTATAATAAGGGCTTGGTAATGATGAACTCCTTTAACTTTACTTTATAAAGGAAGCACTTTATCTGTCCTTCCATTCTAAATGATAGCTTTGCTTGATAGAAAGTAATCTTGAATGTAGGTCTTTGCCTTTTGTGACTTTGAGTACTTCTTTCTAGCCCCTTCTTGCTTGTAAAGTTTCTTTCAAGAACTCAGCTGATGGTCATATGGGAACTCCTTGGTAGGTAACCTTCTCATTTTCTCTTGTTGCATTTAAGATTCTCTCTTCATTTTTAATCTTGGTTAATTTAATTATGATGTGCCTTGGTGTGCTCCTCCTCGGATCCAATTTCTTTGGGATTCTCTGGGCTTCCTGGAAGTCTATTTCATTCACCAGATTGGGGAAATTTTCCTTCATTATTTGTTCAAATAAGTTTTTGACTTCTTGCTCTTACTGTTCTCCTTTTGGCACCCCAATGATTTGGATGTTGGAACGTTTAAAGTTGTCCCAGAGGTTCCAAAGCCTCTCCTCATTTTTTTTTTTTTGAATTCTTGTTTCTTCATTCTGTTCCAGTTGGATGTTTATTTCTTCCTTTTGTTTCAAATAATTGATTTGAGCCCCAGTTTCCTTCCCTTCACTGTTGGTTCCTTGTATATTTTGTTTTATTTCACTTTGAGTAGCCTCCATTTATTCCTTCATTTTATGACCAAGCTCAATCATTTCTGTGAGCATCCTGATTACCAATGTTTTGAATTCTGCATCAGATAGGTTGACTATCTCCTCATCACTTAGCTCTTTTTCTGGAGTTTTGCTCTGTTCTTTCATTTGGGCCATATTTCTTTGTCTCAGTGCACCTGTTATGTTGTTTGGGGGCAGAGCCTTAGGTATCCACCAGGGTGGGGCAACCCTCTTTGCTGTGTTGTGGTGCTGTCTGTGGAGAAGGGGTCAGAGAGGGAACAATGCAGCTGGATCACTCTGCTCTAGCCCCACTTTCCAACGAACTCTCTTGTGTGAGACTGGGAGTTTCTCCCTCTGTGGTAACTTCTGCAGTATTTTCCAGCTACCTTTTGAGTCTTTAGTTTCCTGTTCAGCCAGCCCACTTCGCTTGTCTGCTGCCTGGCCACACAACCTCTCTGCCCATCTCCGCCCCTCCTACCAGTCTGGTGAATGTTTTTTTAGCTCCTTGGTTGCAGGAGTTCCGTGCAGTTTGATTTTCTGGCACTGCTGGTTGTTTATTGTTTTTAGATTGGTTGGTATCCTTCTTTTGGTTGTGTGAGGAAGTGAAGCATTTTTACCTACACCTCCATCTAAGCCCAAACTTCACCTTTGAGTAAATCTTATACTAAAGGAGGGCAATAGCTGGACTGTATGTTAAGACTGTAAGAAACCTAGCATTATAAGAAACCGCCAATCTGGCATAACCAGGTAACTCAGTTGGTTGGAGTATAGCCAGTGCATCAAAAAGATGTGGATTTGATCCTCAGTCAGGACATATACCTAGGTGGTAGATTCAGTCCCCAGTTGGGAGGAGGCAACTGATTGATGTTTCTCTCTTACATTGATGGATCTCTCTCTCTCTCTCTCCCCCCACTTGATCTCTCTAAAATCAATAAATGTATTCTCGGGTGAGGACTAAAGAACAAAGAAAAGAAAGAAAGAAGCCACCTAGCTGGTGGCTGTACCATTTGGGATTCCCACCAGCTATGAATGAGAGTTCCTCTTGCTCCACATCTCTGCCAGCATTCGGTCTTTTCATTATTTTGGACTTTAGCCATTTATTTTAATTTGTATATAGTGGTCTCTCATTATTATTTTCATTTTCCCAATGACATTTGGTGTTAAACACCTTTTTAATATGCTTATTTGCTACCTCTATATCTTATTTGGTGAGGAGTCTTGTTCAAATCTTTTGCTCATTTTTTAAGTTGAGTTCTTTGTTTTCTTATTGTTGAGTTTAAAGAGGTCTTGTATATTTTGAGTACAAATCTTTTATTAGATATGTGTTTTGCAAATATTTTATCACAATCTGTGGCTTAGCTTTCTTTTCTCCTACCAGCATCTCCCATAGTGCAGAAGTGTTGAATTTTAATGTAGCCCAACTTATCAATATTTTCTCTCATAAACGGTGCTTCTAGTGTTGTATCTAAAAAGTCATCACTAACCTATGGTTACCTCTAGATTATCTCCTATAATATCTTCTAAAAGTTTTAAAGTTTGGATTTTACATTTAGGTGTAAGGAGTCCAGTTTGTCTGAAACCAATAGAACTATTTCAACTTCCTTTTGACTAGTATTAGCATGGTATATTTTTTCCTCTTTACTTTAAAAATTAAAAGTAAGTATCTGTGTCTTTATATTTAATGTGGGTTTCTTGTAGACAATCTGTTTTTTGAGATAACTCTGATAGTCTCTGTCTTTTGATAGGTATTGTCAACATAAGAACCATCCAAACCTGTAAGAATTTTTATGAGCTTGTTTGACCCAAACTGACAACAATTGCTGGGAAGCACATTCTCAACAGATGAGATAGTGCTCCAGAGAATGGCAGGTTTGTACCTTATTTTATTACAACCAAAGGATGAGGTACAGCGGGGTTACATGAAATTCACTGGTGATGGGTGGGAGAAAGCAAAATGGGGGAAGTCTCTGGGACTGGATTAAAAACTAAAAGGAATAGACACACACTTCTACATAGTTGGATATAAGGTAGTTAACAGTTAACAAGTAATGTGATAATAATAACAATGAGGGGATTTGTGGTCTCTGCTCTGGTGGTTGTGCTTTGAGGGGTGGAGGTTGGGGAAAGGAAATTACTTTGATATTCCAAAAATATGTTATTAGGTATGTTATCATAGATACCAAAAAAAAAAAAAATGAAAGAAAGAAAAGAGAAGAAGAGAAGAAAATAGCCTCAGTTAAGGTAAAGACTGACTTTTGTCAGGGAAAACACTGGCCTAGGACAAGATGACCAGCCATGAATTGCCTTCAGTTAGAGAGTTTTCATTTCAGACCAGCCCTATGTGATTACTTTAGGTCTCTGAGTTTGCAGGGCCACAGTGCAGGCCTCCCCTGAGCTTGTCAGGTTTAGTGTATGGCCCCTTTTCATTCACAGTATATTTAAATTATTCACATTTTAATTCATTATTGGTATAGTTGGTTTAATATCTACTATCTTTGCAACTATTTTCTGTTCATTGCCCTTGTTCTGTTTTTGATCTTCCCCTCCTTTTCTGTCTTGCTTGGTTTTACTTGAGCATTTTATATGATTCCATTTTTTCTCCTCAACTATACTTATATTTTTATTTTAATTTTTTTTAGCAGTTGCCTTCTCTAACACTCTTCCTTTCTTTATTTGGAACCAAATTTCTAACCTATACCATTTTCCTTCTCTGGGAAGAATCCCTTTTTACCATTTCTTGAAAGGCAAGTCTATTGGTGGCAAATTCCATCAATTTTTGTTTGAGAAAATCTTTCTTTCTCTTTCATTTTTTGTTCTTTTTTTCTCCATTTAAAAACCTTTTATTTTTTATTATAAAATAAAAAATATACATAGCATAAAATTTATAATTTCAACCATTCTTAATCTACTTTTCAGTGACATTCATTAAGTACATTCATATTTTGTTCACCCTTCACTACCACCCATATCCAGAATTTTTATCTTCTCAAACTGAAATTCTGCCCTCATTAAACAGTAATTTTCCATTCCTCCTCTCCAGGACAACCACCCTCTACTTTCTGTCCCTCTGAATTTGACTACTTTAGATACTTCATATAAATGGAATCATACAGTATTTGTATTTTTTCTTCACTTTTGAAGAATAATTTCACCTGATACAGAATTCCAGTTGATGTTTTTTTTTTCATTCAATACTTTAAATATTTTACTCCACTCTCTTCTTGCTTGCACAATTTCTGAAAAGATGTCTGACATGGTTCTCATTTTTGTTCCTCCACAAGCAAGGTGAACATTCTTTCTCTGGTTTCAATAAAGATTTTCGCTTTGTTTTCAATTTTCGACAGCTTGAATATAATATGCCTAAGTAAGTGTGCAGTTTTCAGTATTTATCCTTCTTTCTGTTCTCTAGGTTTTCTGGGTCTGTGGTTTAGTGTTCATTAACTTGGAGAAATTATCAGTCCTTATTGCTTCAAATATTTCTTTTATTCCTTTCTCTTTTTCTTCTCCTTCTAGTACACCCATTACACATATGGTAGAATTTTTGTGATTGTTCCACATTCTTGGACATTCTTTAAATTTTTTTCCCAATTTTTTCTCTTTGCTGTTTAGTTTGGGAAGTTTCTGTTGACATATGTTCAAGCTCACTGGTTCCTTTCTGTGCCACATCCAATCCACTGATGAGCCCACCAAAGTCATTCTCTGTTTGGTACAGTGTTTTTCGTCTCTAGAAATATCCTTTAGTTCTTTCTTAAGGTATCCAGCTGTATGTTTACAGTAGCCATTTGCTCTTGCATGATGTCCACTTTTTCTGTGAGAGCCCTTAGCATATGAATCAGTTATTTAAGTTCTCAGACCGATAATTCTAAAATTTCTGCCACATTCGAATCTGGCTGTGATAATTGCTTTGTATCTCAAATTGTGTTTTGTGCCTTTACAGGATGTCCTGTAATTTTCTGTTGAAAAGTGGACTTGATGGGTTAGGTAACAAGAACAGTCCTTGTTCCAGCAGCAGCTTCTGCTCTTGGTGAGTTGTGACTCTCTGTTTCTGCCTCTCTGTCTACTTCTGGTTTTGTTGTGTTTTTTGAGAAAACTTGTCAAGACAAATTTTATTTTTTTCAAGTTAAATAAATATGTCAAAAATACAGACTAATCTATACAACAGTAGTTTCAGCCATTTAAAAGTTATATGGAATTTGGAAAAAGCAGTTTATACACAAGTCTTAAAACATTCAGTTCATAAATAGTATACAACTGCTCGATTTACTTATTGCTAGTTATATGCAGCTTTTATTTGAGACTGCTCTTCACAAGGAAAAGGGCAGTGTTTGTGCATTCTGATTGTTGCTGCTAAGGCTGTGATTTTTAAAGTCAATCCAAAATCACAATAAGTTCATTTTGAATAAAGTATAAGTTTTCATTAGTACTATAAGGAGTGGTCTAAATTTCAATTCCACCCTCTTCTTCAATTTAATTCTATTTTGTCAATATATCAGAAATGTTTTGTTTGAGGAAAGAGTAAATAAATTACTGGTTTTCTTTTTTAAAATATATTTTATTGATTATGCTATTACAGTTGTCCCACTTTTTTGCTCCCCTTCATTCCCCTCCTCATTGCACTCCGGTCCCCTCCCCCACCAGCATTCCCCCATGTTAGTTCATGTCTATGGGTTATACATATAAGTTCTTTGGCTTCTGCATTTTCTACACTATTCCTAACCTCCCCTGTTTATTTTGTACCTACCATTTATGCCTCTTATTCTCCATGCCTTTTCCCCCATTCTCCTCTCTCCCCCTCCCAGCTGATAACCCTCCATGTAATCTCCATTTCTGTGATTCTGTTCCTGTTTTAGTTGTTTGCACACTTTGTTTTTGTTTTTAGGTTCAGTTGTTGATAGTTGTGAGTTTGTTGTCATTTTACTGTTCATATTTTTAATCTCCTTTTTCTTAGATAAGCCCCTTGACATTTCATATAATAAGGACTTGGTGATGATGAACTCCTTTAACTTGACCTTATCTGGGAAGCACTTTATCTGCCCTTCCATTCTAAATGATAGCTTTGTTGGATAGAGTCATCTTGGATGTAGGTCCTTGCCTTTCATGACTTGGAATACTTCTTTCCAGCCCCTTCTTGCCTGTAAGATTTATTTTGGGAAATCATCTACTAGCCTTATGGGAACTCCTTTGTAGGTAACTGTCTCCTTTGCTCTTGCTGCTTTTAAGATTCACTCCTTATCTTTAATCATGGATAACTTAATCATGATTTATCTTGGTGTGTGCTTTCCTGGGTCCAATTTCTTTGGGACTCTCTGAGCTTCCTGGACTTCCTGAAAGTCTACTTTCTTTGCCAGATTAGAGAAGTTCTCCATTATTTTTTTAAATAAGTTTTCAATTTCTTGCTCTTTGTCATCTCCTTCTGGCACCCCCATGATTCAGATGCTGGAATGTTTAAAGTCCTCAGGTTTTTTTTGAATTCTGGTTTCTTCATTCTGTTCTGGTTGAATATTTATTTCTCCCTCCTGCTCCAAATCATTGACTTGAGTCCCAGTTTCCTTTTCATCACTGTTGGTTCTCTGTACATTTTCTTTTATTTCACTTTGCATAGCCTTCACTTTTGCCTCTAATTTGTGACAATACAAAACCATTTCTGTGAACATCCTGATTACCAGTGTTTTGAACTCTGTATCTGATAGGTTGACTATATCTTCATTGCTTAGTTCCATTTTTGAAGCTTTAATATGTCCTTTCATTTGGGCTATATATATTTTTTTTTGTCTCAGTGTGCCTATTATGCAGTAAGGGGTGGAGACTTAGGTATTTGCCAGGGTGGGGCAACCCACGTAGCTGCATTGTGGAGCTGTATGTGGGAGAGGGGTCCAGGAGGAAATAATGGTGAGTGCTCAGCTCTTGGCGGGCTTTCAGTCACTTCCCCTGTTACCTACAAGCAAATTGGGCCCTTCTGGTGCTGATTCCTGGATGCGTGGGTTTGTGTGCCTTCTAGGACCCTGTGGGTCTCTCCAGTGAACTCTCCTGTGAGGCTGGGAGTTTCTCCCACTGTCTCAACCCCCACAGGTTTTTTCAGTCAGAGGTTTTGAGGCTTTATTTCCCTGCACTGGAACCCTGGGTTGCTCAGTCTGTCTAACTCCTGAGTTGTTCCTTCTGGTTTATCCACACACAAATGTGGGACCACCTAGTCCACTAGCCATTGCCTTGCCGCACATCCTCTCTGCCCTAGCTGCCTGTCTCTGTGCCTCCTACTGGACTGTATGAATGTTTCTTTTTTAACTCCTTAGTTGTCAGACTTCCATACAGTTCAATTTCCTGGCAGTTCTAGTCATTTTTTGTTTTTAAATTTGTTGTCCTTCTTTTGGTTGTGGGAGGAGGGAAAGTGTGTTTATATATGCCTCCATCTTGGCCAGAAGTCCTCTCTGAATTACTGGTTTTCCAATGGAGTGATAAGAAATGTTAACTTTGAGTTGCAATGTAGAAACAAAGCTGGCACATCTAGCTTAAAAACATTGAAACAATAAATTCAAGTATGAAAAAAAAACATTTAAAGTTTAACCACAAACCAAAGCTATGCTTCTTTTTCTTTAGACATTAAATGTTGAGACATAAAAGGAAGTTTATGGGCTAATGAAGATCCGCTACTCTCTATTTTCTTATTAAAAAAACAAAAACAAAGAGTTAGCCATATAACTGGAACATGTTTTAAAGCAAAGCTATTTGCTCACAATGCCATATGAAAGAACAAATCATAAAATTAAATAATTTTAAATGTAGTTAGGAAAAAAGGATAATGCAGGTCACAGTGTAAAACACAGGAAGAAACCATTTACTTTGGGGGTGGATAATACATAGGAGACTTTTAGCCCGAGGTTCCTGTGGAAGACTTAGAAGTTAAGGATATACCAAGAGAGAGCAACAGCTTTGTTTCCCGCCTTCCTGTCAGACCCTGCTATAGGGTCGGGTTTATTGCTGACATTTTACCCTCATAAGTTCTTGAATAAATTAAAATATATATTGGTGTTAAATATGAAATGAATTGGAAAAACCTTTAAAAATAATTTTTAGAACAAAAGTGACACTCATGACCATTTGGCAATGATACTTAATGACTTAAACCTTAAAAGTAGGCCACCTTTTTAGGAGGTAGAAAACAAACACAAAAACATTGTTTAGCTATCTCTCCTAACTTTATGCCAACCTTGGATCTCTGTAGTTCTTACTCCTAATTCTCCCATTAAAGCTATTAGTCCCACTACTATTCATTACCTAAAGTTATAAACCTAGAGCTGCCAAGAAAAATCTTTTTAAGAAGCTTTGCTTTTAAGTCACTGAGTATATGCAATACTCAGGTATCAAGTAAGAACATGTTATACCTCTACACTAGATAAATTTATAAGGACATATCAACATAGAAAACATTACATGACATGAAAAAAGACCACTGAATATCTCTACATGTGATTCTAATATGTCAGAGCTGTTATGCAACCAAAATTATTAATATTTTCATTGATCTGATTTGAAAAAGCCTTATATCAAAACTGTTTTACCAGTGTTTACTGAAAATAGGTATGTGTTCTACTCCAAAATTAACCTAATAAGAAAACAATACTCCACTTCATCCCAGTTATGTTGTGCTGATATCCTGTAGACAATATTATAAAAGGATTGCATTTTTGCAATAGACTGGGCTCACAGTATGTTAATATAGAGTTCATGTGTTTATATTACTATAAGAACGTCATTAGTGAAATGTATGTAAGTCATGCAAAACACTAGCATTAAAGCTCTTAAAGGCAATAACTCAAACAGGCAGTTGCTAGAGAAGGTGCTGCCAGGAATTTTATATACACACACACATATGTATAATACATGTATGTGTTTAGTTATAGCACATACTAATATATCATGCTTCCACAGTGGAATGAATCAATTCACATAAATTGTTGCTGAAACTAATGACCAAAAGGAGAATGCACTTCCACCCCCTTCAGCTACTAGCACAATCTCAAAAACAGAAGCAATCACTTGCAATCTTCTACACAGTGTTGTTAGGAGTAGCCTAAGCAGTCAGTGGGAAGTCCTGATTGAAGGAGTGCTATTTCCATCAAACTTCACAGTGCCACTGGCCACAACAGGAACTGTAGTCTGGGCCTGGGCAGCTTGCTTATGAACTGGTTGGCAATCTAACATATCAACTTAGAGTTCACTAGAAGCCAACACCTCAAAAAAATGAGAGCTTCCAGCCCTGTAACAATATTTCTATTTTATATTAAAGCAGACTTGTCAAGATACAGCCTGGTCAGTCCTGTCTTCTTTTGCCCATTGTGTCGTAGTAAATATTGACAAATTTCTCGGTAGCTCTATGGGTGTGATCTACATAAGTTCTAAAATCCACAGCCATAGCCATCAGGGAACCTGAAGCAGTCTGTTCAGGCAATGGCAGCATCACTATCTCCTCATGTGTCAAGCTCCCTTGGCTGTAGGAGAACCCAATTACCAAGGAAGGTAGAGAAACCCATCAAACACATGGAATTCTTTCCCCACCCTTTGTCTCCTAGAAGTAGCTTGGTCTGTGTTCTCTGTCCACTTTCAGAACAGAACAGTGGCTGCCCTGTGACCTCAGTCCTCTGGAAGATCTGAGAAGAGTTGTTGATTTTCAGTTTATTCAATTTTTTTCTTATTGCCAAAAAGAGTGATGACTTCCAAGGTCTCTACACATTGGACCAGAAACCAGAAGTTCCCAAAAGGCTTTTAGGATGCCATTTGTCCTTTTATGTACACATCGAATTTCATACATCCAGTGAACATTTGTGAAGTGCTATTGGGCCAGGTACTGTTCCCAACCTGCCTTGCACACCTAAATGTCCAGCCTCCTCTGGACTCCTACGAGACTCGCCCAGATGAGACCTTCCATCTCTACTATAGGTGGGGTTAGTAGGGAAGGAAAAAACAGAAAGGGGAATCTTTATGGAGGAAGAAAATAAACCCTACTTTGAGGTCACCAACTTTCATAAAACCAACCAGTCAACCTCATGGACTATGGAAAACTGGTTATTTGATATTAAACATTTTCCAGTTTCCTTTTATCTAACTCTTCCCAGCTGTACCAGAAATAGAAAGAGGGTGCATCAGCACATGGATCTGCATTATGAATCACTGGATCTGGGAGGAAAGAGATGAGCTGCTGGCTAGACACAGAGGAACAGGAGGAACTGAGAGTCCAGGTTGCCCAGGTAGTTCCATGCTGCCCAAATCCATGCACAGAAATAGTTACTTCTTGGTATTTGGCTTAAATGGAAGAATATATAGAATATAGCAGAATGCAAAACAATGCCACTTTTTACTGATAGAAAGATAAGACTATGGGTTAAAACCTCATTAGTTCTTGCACAAATTTGAAATACTTTAATTGATAGATATTCCAAATAGATTAAAATTGTACTTTTTCACTACTTACAAAGAAAAAAGTTTGCTGAGTGAAGTATAACAGTGTAAACCTATTTGAGGAAGTATCAACTACAGAACAAACTCTTACAATCTTTTAGAAGCATCTATTTGCCTAAGAACAATTGCTACGGATATATTTGTGTCAATTTCCTAAGAACTTGTACCAGGCAATACGTGTTTGGTTAGTCTTGTTTGGCAATAGATTGTTGAAAGCAATGGCTGTGTCTCTTTCTAAATACTTTAGAAACTTTTTGACTAATTCAGAATGAATGGAAAGGGGGAGGAAAAATTAGGCTAAATTGATGAAGCTTTCTATATATTTACATTATAATACTTTATAGTAAATAAAGTGACAAAATAAAGACCCAACCAAATAAGAACAGGCAAACTTAATACCTAACCTCCCCACAGGAGCTGCCCCTAAAAACTTCTCCATGTTTTTCTCTGTTCACTTCTCAAATGGAATTACTTTATACTATCCTAAGTAGTAGAAGTAACGAATAAAAAAAAAAACAGGATGAGTAGGGCAGGATTAACTGTGACAAGATATGTTCCCCTTAATATTAAACCACCTAAATCTTTAAACTGACAGAAATCTTGTTCAGGTGTAGACTCCTGAATGCTCCCAAAGGTTTCCCAGCTTCTCCTCAACTGACTCCTCATGTGATCCTTGGGACGTTGTCAAGTCTCCCAGCAATATCTTCATGCTTCAACCTGAGCACGCAGAGAGCAGGCAGGCAGCAAGAGCAGCCAGAAAGACAGCTCTAGGGGCCCAGCACTGGCTGACGCAACAGGGAGCCAGAAACAAAGGTGCCACCAAACCTCAAACAGCCCCACCCACTGAGATTGGACACTGTCTACCCAAACACACCTTGTGGTGGCATCATCAAATTACAGCCTGGCAAAGCAAAAGAGGACAGGACTAGGGATGGGGAGGTGACAAAAACATGGATTGTCACCTGCGATGTTTTTTGTTCAGTGAGTGAGAAATGTCATATTGGAATGGAGTGGTACAGCACTGAGACCTTATTACATGCCGGGCACTGTGCTGGGCCTTTTGGACATATGGTCTCATTTCAGATCCCAGCAATTCTGTCAAAGGCTTAAACATCACCACTTTATCCAGGAGGACACTGAAGAGAAAGGAGGAAGAGAAAAAATAGAGGAGAAAGAGAAGGAAAGGGAGAAAGAGATTTGCATGGGCACCTGCCAAGGCACTGGGTCCTTTTAGGACTTTCATGTGTCATCACGTTTCATCTTTGCATCCTGAAGGTGGCAACTTAACCTGCTAGGGACTGGTCAACAAGTAGAAGCTGGGGCCATGGTTACTGTTAAAGATAACACAGCAGGGATGGCAGAGAGCATGCTGAACCCTGGTGACCACTGGGAGGTTAGGCCACAGCCGCATGGGAAGAGCAGAGGGGATGTGAGGCATTGGCTTCCAGGAGGCAGCATTCAAGACGGTAGCCTGGAGGGAACTAGATGAAATTCAGTGTGAATTTTACCTGGCACTGACCAGCTGGGAGGCCTTTTAAGTCACAGTTGTCTCCCTATAATACGAAGACAGTTTTCCCTGTTCTTGTGGAACTGTTGGAAGGCAGAGATAACACCTGGCTCATGATATTCATTCATAAATGATGAGAACATTATTATTATGGGGGTGGGGGAAATATGTTGAAAGGTATAAGCTTCCAGTTATAAAATAAGTAAGTCCTGGGATGTAATGTACAGCAAGTTGACTATAGTTAACAATATTGTACTGCATATTTGAAAGTTTCTAAGAAAGTAAGTCTTGAAAGTTCTCATCACAAGAAAAAACTTGTAACTGTGTGGTGATAAATGCCATCTAGACTGGCGGTGATCGTTTCAAAATATATGCAGATATCAAATTGTTATGTTGTGCACCTGATACTAATATAATGTTATATGCCAATTATACCTTAAGAAAAGAATATTACTGTTACTATTATTATAATTATTACCATCTCAATTTTGGAGTAAGGCTGGATCTGGCCAAGAAGCAGAGAGAGACAGAAGGCATTCTGGAGCTGGAAGTTTTTAAGGAAGTGTTTAAGGAAGCAGAAGGTTTCTAGTCACCCAGCTCCTCCCTCCCTCTCCACAGGTGGAGCCTTTTTTCCCCATCATTTTCTCTTATCTAACCCAGCACTCAGAGGGCCATCTCTGAAACAATACACAAAAATCAGACTTGGTGCAAGTTGAGTTAGTGACCCCAGAGCCAGGTACTGCTGCCCCCAAATGCACTGAAACTGTATGGAAGAAACACACTGCAAACAGTAAAAGGAATCTCAAGTCAAGTGCCTTTCACAGGGAAGGACCCTGACCTTGTGAAAGAGAAGGTAGAAGTAAGTGATCCGAAACATGCACCTGGAAACTCATAGGGAGAGTTGAGAGCACACTTAAAATACGTTGTCTGTTTTTAATTTACTATCATAATTCATGTCAGTTTATTCACGATGCATTCTAATATTCAATGCTAAATTCTTTAACTCCTACCTCTATGCCCTCAACTCAAAAAAACTTCTGTTGGTAATATACTTATGCTGAAACTGTCATATCACGAGACTTAGGATTTGGAGACATGTCAAGAAAAAAGTAAACAACAAAACAAGATACAATCCATTGCTCTAAAAAGAGGCATTTTAGTTAACCTGACTCCTTGTCGGGGGTGATCTCTTTTCCAGAATGTGCACTCATAGACCAATGCCCCCAATACGGTCTTCACTATTTAAAAAAAAAAGGAAGAAAAGTCATAACCTCAAATATCCTTAGTTTCTTCTAGTTCATTCTTTCATCTTTATTTTTCTTATAAAAAATGTATCACATATTCATCAGAGGGAATTAAAATTGCTTGTAAATCACTTAAAACTGATAACAGGTAATTGTTAACATTTTGTGGCAGTTCATTTATATTTGCATATTACACACAAAATTAGGATCTTAACAAGTCTCTTCTTTATTCAGAAACCCTTGTTTTGTTCTCATGTCCTTGGCCGATCTGTGGTGCTTTTTGCTCAGGCTGCGCTTCCATAGCCCTCACGGGACTGACTGGCTCCTCAGCTCCACTGAAAGCCTCTTGAAGGAAAAGTGACCTTGTCCACTCTGGTGGTCCCCAAAGCTTTGCACATGGTAGGAATCATCAGCTGGAAGTAGAATGAACCCACCAGTTATGGTTAACTTTATGTGCCCACTTGGCTGGGCTGGTGCTCAGATGTTTGACCAAACATAAGTCTAGTTGCTGCTGTGAAGGTGTTTTAGATGTGACTCCTAATTAAAATGGTAGACTTTGAGTAAAGCAGATTACCCTCCATAATTTGGGTGGGCCTCATCCATCAGACTTCAGAGAAAAGACTGATGTCTCCCAAAAGGGGGGTGCAGAATTCTGCTGGCAGATGACCTTTGGACTCCAGCTGCAACATAAACTCTTCCTGGGTCTCCAGCTTGATGGCTGATCCTGCAGAATTTTGATTGGTCAGCCACAGCAAAAAGAAAGAGAAAATGAGCAATTATGAGGTAATTCCTTAAAATCTCCCATTTCTCTCTCCCTCTTTCTCTCTCTCTCTGCCTCCCCTTCCCTGCCATCTACTGGCTTTGTTTCTCTGGATACCCTGTTCCCACCCAGTCAGCTGCACCACCACTCTCTGACTCTCTTCTGTGCTTGCCTCCCCCAATATTTCCCCTATTTTCCCTCCCAGTACTGGCCCCCATACCTCTTTTCTGTAAGGCCCAGTGTTTAGACTTCCATTCTCTCTCCCACCCACGTCCTTCTTAGAGAACTCACTCTCTCAGTCAGCAACTGTGTACTGACTCGATTGATTTTCTCCATCAATTATGCAAAAGCAGGATGTGGTTTGTGCATGGGGTAGTGGTCCTAGGTTGGGGGAGGGACAATGATATGAGACAAAGATAAGTAAGTTCTGTCCTGAAAGGATTTGACAATTAGGAAAATAATTGCAGGAGAGGTAAAGCAAGTGTGTATACAACTATACCAGGAAGTGGAGCACATGAACAGGGAAGGTGGAAAAGCAGGGACCAGGGAGAGGAGATGAGGGAAAGACCCTCCAGGAGCAGTTGGGGTGAAGCAAAGACCAGGGAAGGATTGTGGACGAGCAAGTCCATGACAGATGGAAAGGATTCTGAGCATGGCTGGAGAAAGTGCAGGACCTGGATAGACAAGAGTAAGGGGTAAATTGAGTCAGACACAGGACTGGACTCCTAAATCAAGAGTTCAATAGACACATTTTGCCAACACCCCATGGTCAGTGTGTCCAAACATCACTCTTTCCCAAGTCTGCTCCCTTTTTACAGTGGAAGAGAAATATGATTCTCTTCTATGTCATTCAGGCTCAAAACCAACCAAATGTCTGACTCAGTTTCTCCCCTCCCCAGTGGTAACTGTGTCATTGGTGTTTCCTGGCAAGGGAAAGTCATAATCCAACCCCTATCCAGACAGCACCTGCAGGTCATTCAACCTCTAGCAGATTCCTCCTCTGATAGAAACTCACTGTTCTGTTTGCTGTTTGTGTTTCCTGCTTAGGTAGTAAATTAATACTCAGAAACTTAAAAGTTAGAAAAGTCAGGGGGAAGTGGCTCCAGAGCTGTCAGCTCATCCTACACAGGACCTGACAACTTTGACAGCAGAGAAAAAGCATGCACCTTCATGAGACATGGAACTTCTATTGACGGCACCCAAAATGACAATGGCTGTTAGGCAGTCCCATCACACTAACTGCCAATGTATTAATTAAAATTGCCAGATCCAGTCACCTAGTGGTGTTGCGCTCCCTCTCCTCATTTCTCAGCCAGTCTAAATTCCTCTTCCTGACTGACAGCACCTCTACTCTGGCCCTGCCTGACCACTCTGCCCATCTCCTCCCCTAAGCAAGACCCCCACTCCAGCCAGGCCAGCTGGTCTCCCCCATCATGTGGACATATCACATTAATCCCAGCTGCTACATGCCTCAGAATTCATCAGTCAAATGAGTTTCACTCCACCAATCACAACCATGACTACAAAAGTGTCCACCCAACAGATGAATGGATAAGCAAGATGTGGTATAAATATGTGACATTTTATCCATCCATTGAAAGGAATAAAGTATTGACACACATTGGATGATGAACTTTGAAAACCTTATGATAAAGGAAAGAAGCCAGACACAAAAGGCCACATATGTATGATGCCTTTTATAGATATATCCATAGAGGCAGAAAGCAGATCAGTAGTTAACCAGGGGCTGGGAAATGGAGAGTAAATGCTTAACGGATACCATGCTTCCTTTCAGGGTGTTGAAAATGTTCTATAAACAGTGGTGATGGCTACACAATATCGTGAATGTACCAAACACCTTTATACAGTGTAGAATTTGAAATGGTTAAATATGTAAGTTTAGGTTATATGTATTTTTACTTTTAAAAAGTTAAAAAGTAAAGAATATCCATAACTAACATGTTTCTAAGTTTGGTTCTCAGACCACCCATATCAGCAAAGCTTAGGGTACTTGATAAAAATGAGTTTCTGGGCTCCCCCAAGTGAGACCCACAAAACTTGATTCCCACCAACTTGTGTAGTGTTGTGTTAGCTTTTCAAAGCATCTTATATGACCTTTGCACACAGATTTGAAAATCAAAGTAGAAAACTTAAGACAGGAACGCTCTCCTTCACGTGCACAGCCTACAGGCCTGTTCAATACAGATTTTTGTTGCTGTTGTTGAACGAATAGACATTTGTTCATCTTTGTTTAAAGGGAGCACACAGTTCTCTTTCCTTCCATATGTCCAGGACTATGTTGGTTACAAGGAAGAGTCCCTGTGCTGTGTTTCCATCTTGGACTGTGAGTCACACTCTGTGAGTGTGTATCCATGCCAACGGGGGAAGAGGTGAAGTCTCCTTCATTCTTTATGTAAAGGCACTGAGAATTTATAGATTTCCAGAAGGGAATCTTACTATTATCCCTTCAAACCTCTTGGTATGGCAATGGGAAATCCACCCTTCACACATTTTGTGCTGATTGAATGTATGGATTCAGGAATCATCCTTCAGATGCAGAGGGAAGATTTCAATCAAAAGAATTCTAGTTCACCGATCAGAACCAGGGCTACAAAAGTCTTGTTTTGGGAATTATGTGACAGTAAGTGGACAGTAATCATCTCCTGAAAGTTTTTTCATGTATGACATTCGAAGTCAAGAATGCAGTCAACAGTCTAGATGCCTTTTAATATCATTAGCATAAAATGTTTAATTAGCTTTCAGTTTTTACATGATCTCAACATGTCAGTAAGTTTCACATAGTCCATATCTAATTTCTGCTGCAACAGGACCATCTGATGAGAAGTGAACAATGACTATTAGGACTAAATGTTGAGAAACATGTGACTAAAATAAGAAGCCAGCAGCACAGGACTAATATTGATATCCTGAACAGGAAAAAGTTATTTTTGCAGTGTGGAGAAGATTCCCTTTTTGGATACCCAAGCAAATACAGCTACTTTGATTCAAAGCTCTTTTCTGGATGGGTCCTGCAACAAGGTCCATTGGTCCTGAATGTCACTGCTCAAGATAGTGTTACATGGCACCAGCTGTAGGCGTAAAACTATGGACAGTCCTGCATCAGAAGCAAAAATCATTTGCAGGATTTTCCGCTATGCTGGCTCAGTTTTGCAATCAATATGCAATTACTCACAGAGCAGCACCTACTATGTGCAAAGCACTTCACCTGGTGCTATGGGAATGCAAAGAAAGACTTCAACTGTTTATAATCCCCAGAGAAGAATATAGTCTGTTTTTTAAAAGGTCTTATTTTGCTGTGCAAACAGATGTGCCTGGCTGGAGTGTTTGGTGGGGGGGAAGTGATGGGGAGAAGACAGGAAAGATGCCACATGGGGCAGGGGGCCCAGAGAGGACCAGCCAAACCTGAGGCTAGCTGAACAGTTAAGGCAGAGGTCACATTAAGGCAGTAAGTCTGTCTAATGAAAAAGCCTAAAACAGGTTTTTGTATCTCTCTACCCCTACCAGCAAGGCCATTCCAGGTGCCACCCTAAAGTGCTCTGAACTGACCTGACTCAAGCAGTTTGCCGAGAACCTGTTCTCCTCTAATAACATCTTTCATAAGGTGGATTTTCATGAAGTCTCGAGCCTTCTTTAACAACCCTAATGAGACATTTTAAGAACCACCATTAATCCTGTCCCATGAAACAATATGGCCTAACAAGTAGCATATGGTTTAGGACAGGGTGCCTTTAATTACCAACCAATTTTGTGAGAGAAGGATGGGTCTAAACCTGTAAAGCCAGGTCCCTAAATAGCTTCCCACATTTCCACCCCACCAGCCCCTGCACCAAGCCCCTATGCCTGCCCTGGGCACCAGAGCCCTGTCCATGAAGGGATAGGGCAAGGGTCTTCTGGTAGTGGCTGGGGGAGCTGAGGGAGGCCCACTCTTCTTCCCCTGGGGGAGGCTTCAAAGTATGGAGGTAACTCATAAAAATAACCCCTTTAACTCCTCTAAGTGGTCATTAATTATTAGAAACCACCAGTCGTGCCTCCAGGCTGCTGTTCTGGAGAGGGCCTTCTAAGAATACCCGCGATCTACAAGAGGTGGCAGTGTCCAGAAAACAAGGACAATGTGTCGTGGCAAAACACAGCCAGCCCTTAACCCTGATCCCAAAGGGTCCTGGGTTGGAAGCCTCGCCATAGGAGGCGGGCCCACTCACCCAGACCCTCTCTCCGGGGCACCCGGGTTCTGAGTGAAGAGCCATTTAGCAGGAGACACGGGCCACCCCACTCCAGGGACAAGGCCGGCCCGATCTGCCTCGCGCCTTCTAGGGAGGACCCACCCTACACCCCCTGTTCCCCGATGGAGGGGAAGGCTAGAGTCCTGCCTTGCCTTCCGCGTGCACTCGGCTCCTCAAACGGAGGGTCTTATCCTGGACCCCGTGCACCCCCCAAACCGTCCAGCATTCCCTGCGACCCACAGGGCCTGTCTTGCACCCCCAACCCTGCACACCTCACTCCCATCTCTTCCCTCCCCACCCCCACCGAGGGCGGCCTGTCCTGTGCCCCGCGCCCTGGGGCGGGCCCTCGCTGGCCATCGCGCTCTCGCCTCTCAGCACTCTGGGGAGCGTCAGGACAGAGGCGGGGTGGGGCGCGGTTAAAAAGCGCCGCAGGTGGGGGGCCGGCCGACTGCAGGTTGCAAACACCAGCCAGTCCGCCCGACCCGCCGCAGCAAGGGCGCAGCTACGCCCGGAGCTCAGCACCGGGACCCGCGCCCAGACCCACAGTGCTGCGAGCAGGTAAGCAGGGCTGGGTGCGGGGTGATTGCGGCCTCTCCGCGGAGGAGCGCCCCATCCCTGGAGAAGCCCAGAGGAGGGTCGGCAGCCTGTTACCCTCATCTCCCAGTCGCCCCGGCTGGCGACCGCTCCATGCGGGCCCTATAGCCACCGAGTGGGTGTCAGCGCGCGACCTTATCAGCCAGGATCCGCATCCTCCCGGGTCCCCTGCGCGCCGGAGGAACCAGGACAGACTGGTTCGTCTTATACCACAGATGGTCCCCTTTCACCTGCACAACAGGTTTATGAATGCATCAAACTGCGTGACCGGATGGCGACCGGTGCCACTTTCCCCAATTCCTTTGCTGCGTTTGGGCTTGTCTTCTGCGTTTATGGGTAACTGACAAAGTCCCGCTCAGATCTGGGGAGCCGAGACAGGAGACGCCTGGACAGTCATAAGTCCACGTAGAACTGACCCGTATGGCTGTGTGATGTGCGCCTGAGGAACTTGTGAAACGCAGATGACAATAATACAATTACGGGACAATTACTGGACACAACAGTAATTGTCATTGGTGACACATCTCAGTTAAAAGGTGGAGGCACTAGAAGGTACTTCCTGTCGGGAGAAGAACAGTCAGTCCCTCCATCCCGTGCTTTTTTGACTGGGCTGGCCTCCCTTCTTGGAGAGGAGGACCGAGACTGAGGTGAGTGTGGCCTGAATGAAGCTTTAGACCTGGAGGGGCTGGGGACCAGTAGCCACTGCAGGGACACGGGGGCAGCAACTTCCATGTCCCCTGGTTGGAACCTTGCTGTGAATTTAGTGCTTGCTTGAATTTAACCATGCACCGTTGTTCTCTTCTTTCAGTGGCCTTGATGCCATTGAAGTGTTTTCTTGCCTCCGTTCTAACACAATCTAACTAGCATTCTAGGAGAAAATGTCCTGCCACAGTGCAGCTTCCTTAGAATGCAGGATGCTGTTCAGAACTGCCCCTGTGGAGAGCTTTGTCTGTTGTTTGGATTTGGATCTGGATCTGGCTGAGACTTTGGGGGTGTTATTTGAACTTTGCCAAGGAGGGGAGAGGGGGTTATGGAGCCAGAATATCAACACTCCAGCCTGTGACATAACTGGGGGTGGGTTGTCTAAAACCCAGAAGACCCTCATTAACCCAGCTGTCTCACTGGTGGTTTTATTATAAATCAAAATCAGCTCTGGGTAATAGTGTCTTGTTCTGTCTCTCTCTCTCTCTGTCTTTTTTTTTTTTCTTTACTTTTTTCTCTGCTGAATTGTAAGAGCATTAGGGAAGAACAGAACTTTAGAAGGTTTGACTAAACAATTACAGCAGGGTCACAGGAAAATTCTAACTTGCAAATCCTCACCATGTAACTCTGACACTGTCAAATTAGTCCAGGAGTCATGAGTGGTTTGTACTGGGGGAACAATGTTCTACCCAAGCTTCTTGGTCCATGAGGGCATGACCCCTCCCACAGTGACATTATCATATGGGAAGGTTTCTGTTTTATTTGTTTGATCGATTAGAATGAGTGAGTCCCCAGGTGGCCTTTTCTGTTTTTATTCCCAGGGTCATTTTACTCTGGATAGATCTAAGTGTTTGGAAAACAGAGACCAATTAATAGAAATTCTTTTTAACTCTTTGAGTTCTTAAATGGATTAAGAAATACATGTAATTATATGAACTGTTTATTTTGTAGTTAGACTCCAAAAACAGAAAAACATTTTTATTTTTATTGAATAATTTTGAAGAGATACATAAACCCTAAATCCATTTTGTCACTGGCCATTACTCTGAAAGGACAGTTGATGAAGTTTTGAGTCATTAACTTAAAAACCATCTATCAGCTTGTCCCTTGGATGACCTGAGATTTCTAGAGAAAAAAGATAGAGATTTGTCTAGACGAAGGAGAGAATTTGAGGGGTTTTTGTTGTTGTTGTTGTTTTGTTTTCTAAGACTGATTTGAAAGTAAGGGAACATACCCAGTTTCTCAAACTGCCTTTACTTCTTTTTTTTCTTTAATGCTCTGGGAATGAGCTTGAGGTTGAGGTTGGTAGTAATGCTATTATTATTTTGGTAGGGAAAAGAAACTACACTAAAGATTTTATTTTTATTTTATTGTGGATTTGAACTACGGGGCATTGGGAAACTGGCAGTACGCAGACTTTCCTTATAATAGTTCTGGGGATGAAGAAAAACTACCCACCAAGGTCATGCAGTAGACATGTGGGAGGAGTTAAGGGAAAATGGCCACATCCACTATTTTTCCCTCAACAGGTAACATCCTCACCTACATCCAGAAGCTGCACAATGGTTTATATTCATGTCCTTGCGGTGTCACGTTGGCTTCTAGGCAATCACATGGTGTAGAAGGAGAAAACCTGTGCCGAGAAGAGGGAACCGTGCCCTGGTTCTCCTCTGGCCCATAGGCCGGGAGGCTGGGGAGTGAGGCTCAGGTGTGTCATCACTGCCTTTATCAATTCAAACTTCTCAACTCTCCAAGCGAACATGCAAATTGTGAAGAGTGTGTTCTGTTTTCAGTCTATCAAATATTTGCTGACTGACTTTGAAAGGGTCATCCTGGTGTGTGCTATGGTGACACTGGTATTCAGGGCTTCAGTTTTGGTCCTGTCATCAGTGCAAGTAAAATGCCATTAACAAGCAAACTAGTTATGATTAAGTTCTTAAATAAGAAATTTTAAAACAATCAAGACATTTCATTACTGAAGCAGAATGTTGATAGACTTAAATTCTTTGAATTGTGAAAGTGAGGAACAGTCTATCTTAATAATACTGTGTGTATCATCAGAAATAAGGTCAATGGTTGACTTGTTTTTAGAGGTAAATATTTGGGACTGGAGCTTTGATACCAAGAATGCACTGTGGATAGTTAGATGTACTGCAAATCCAAATACAGTATACCTTAGTACATTTGAATGGGACTACATTCTCATACGTTGACAACTATAAGAAGCTTAGTGTGTCTATGCTTTCCTTAAAAGAGAGCCAGAAAGGAGCCAGTTAAACCTCTCTGATTCACAGGGAGAGGGTTAATATTTTCTTTTTTTACTGGAAAAGCTGCTCCTAGTGGCTTCCCTGCCTACCTAAAGCCTAAAAGGGAAAATGTATTTGTTCATTGACACCAATGGCAAGGGTCCCCCATTGGGTGTAGATAGTTTGGAAAGTGGTTCTCAAAAAGTATTCAGCCTTCAAATATCCTATAACCACACCGTTTATGATGGCTCACCCCAGGGGGAGGCTGAGGGTCAGTGGGGTGTCCCTGCTCCCCCAGCAGGGTGGCCTCACCCACCCAGGACCAGGTCAGGAGGGGCAAGTGCACTCAGGGCCTCCTTTCAAACTTGCAGAATCTTCTGCTCTCTGACAGCCTGTTGGGAGCAGGCAGAGTGTCCAGCGGGCAGCAGGGCTTGCCTGTGACTGCAGCATTGTGTCAGGGCCATCCCCTGGACCCTCCTCCTAACACTGCGAGCAGCTCTCCCCCTGCTCTTAGCATTCAATGGGAGGGTGACATGCAGGACAGATTCCTGGCTTCTTGAGAAGCCCTCAGCAATGATGGAGACTGAGCAAAAGAATGGAAAGGGAAGGCTTCACTGTAAGAAACACTAGCACATATTCACTGAGAGCAGGAGAGTGATGCAACTCGAAAACAGCTCTTCCTTTTCCAGTCATTTCTACCATGATAGGTAATAGGGCCTTAGTAGATTCTGCAGAAAGATACCTCGAGTCAGGTGATTTATTCTTGCCCAATCAATTGTCTTGATCACTCATTTTCATAGTGATCTGGGCATTTCATTTCTTTTCCTTCCTTTAAAGGTGTAGATAAATTGCTGATTTCAAACTCACTAAGCTATAGAATAGATTATTTTCTGTTCATCTTTGCTACTTTGGGAGAACATCTTCAGAGTATATGATTTAAGGACCTAGAGAAGTAAAAAATTAGAAATAAAACTACTACTGTTCCTGTTTTTTTTTTTTTTTTTTTTTAAGAAGGAGAAGCCCCAAAGAGCAGAAGTCAAGGATCCTGCTTCTAGAAAGTAGGACCATATTCTTGTGGGGGAATTTTGACCTGCTGACCTCAGCCCCTGGCTTTAGCCTCATTCAGGCAGTTTGATTAGTTTGCTTCCTAGTAGGAGAGGTAACAGGTGACACCAGGTGTGCTGTTGTTGAGGCAGGTGATAGAGAACTCAGAGAGAAATAGTCTTTTTAAAAAAAAAGTTAAAAAAAACTTGTGGGGGAGTTTAAATTCTGTGCACTTTGGAGGTTTTGAGAAAATGTGACTTTTCTTTGATAGATCGAAGACTTGTTCATTGGGCACTTAAGTAACCAAACTCTTAGGGGGAAATGTTTACTGGTTAATTAGAGAACATCTCATTTTACATATAAACAGGATTGGCCTCCTAGGGGGAACTGCCACTGTAAAATATGTTGAAACATCATGATACATGATTCTACCTCCCCAAATCTTAAAAGGCTTCCAGAGTAGAAAAATGTATTATAATGACTTTCATAGGAAACTAAACATTAATTGTACAATCCATATTGCCTAAAACGAATCTTTTAAATCAAAATTTAATGTGAACATTGACCATCTCTTAGGACATGAAATAAGTGATGTGTGAAGGCAGGGCTTAACTGTAGAGCCTGAGATCACACCTCCTCAGTGAGCCCAGTGCATTACCCCTGACAATGGTTACACAGCCTCTGAGCCAGTGTTTTAAGGACGAGAAACCACAGCTTCAAAGAATTCATGTATAAGAGTTGTACCTATTTCATCGTGTAATGATTTCATTTTCCTCAGTTTTTTCTTTTTTTTAAAAAAAAGGAAATCCTCCCCCATATCTTAGCTATTGCAAATAATGCTGCAGTGAACACTGGGGTACATATATCTTTTTGAATTGGATTTCTTCAGATAAATACTTTGAAGTGGAATTGCTGGGTCATAAGGTAATTCTAGTTTTAATTTATAAAAGCCAAGATATGGAAGCAACCTAAATGCCTACTGACAGATGAATGAACAAAGAAGTTGAGGTATATATTTACAATGGAATATTACTCAGCCATAAAAAATGAAATCTTACCATTTGCAACAACATGAATGGATCTAGAAGGTATTTATGGTAATTCAAATAAGTCAGACAGAGGAAGACAAGTATCATATGATTTTACTTATATGTGGAATCCAAAGAACAAAATAAATGAACAAACAAAACAGAAATGGATTCACAGATACAGAGATCAGCCCGGTGGTTTCCAGAGTGGAGAGAGGTTGAGAGGCAGTCAAAATAGATGAAGGGGATTAAGAGACAACAAAGTTCCAGTTATAAAATAAACAAGTCATGGGGATATAAAGTATAGAACAGAGAAGAAATATAGTCAATAATTTGTAATAACTATATATGGTGCCAGCTGGGTACTAGAACTATCAGGGGAATCACTTTTTAAATTATATAAATGTCTAACCACTACCCTATACACCTGAAACTAATATAAAATAATACTGAATGTCAACTGTAATTGAAAAAGAAAAAAAAGCCTGGCTCTCTGGATTCAGTTCTTCATCCAACAATCCCCCCGCTGCCGTGTGCCTCTAGGCTGTCCTCCAGCTGAACTGCTCCAGAGCCCTCAGTATCCCCTCCTGCAAGAGTCCTTCCAGGCTTTGCTACTTGGCCACACTCTGGCAGGTCATCAGCCTGCCAGTGTCTTTCTTGACATGACATGCACGGATGCAACACTTCGAAAATGGGCTCCCAGGGAGCTGGTGTGCTAATCACACCTTCTTACCTAACCTTGAGTTTCATTTAGGAATCCTTGTTGTATGGCATGAATATCCTGCCTGTAAGGATATTCCTTCTAAGGGATACAATACTCCTTAAGTAAAATGTTAGGGTAGAGTTATTAAATGAACCGTGGAAAGACAGCTAACTTACTGATGACATGAGAGTCATCTGAAACATTATTTTGACATTAAGACACACTATGTCTGATGGTGACTGTTAGCAAACCCATGGCAGGTGAGGGGGTCAGCCCAGGAAGCTGCTTGGCCACTGTGTGCTCCACGTGTGTTCAAAGCAGTCTAGGATGGGTTGACAAAAGGACTTTGTTGACTCCCTCCTCCCCTAAAAGGGTATGACATACTGTATGGGCTGATTCTTTTGAGGAGAGGGCCTTTCACTTTCAGAAGAATCTCAGTGTTCATTATTCATGTTTTTTTTTTTTTTTTTTGAAGGAGATGGCTGACCAGCTTTTTAGTCTTGTGTGGCAATGTAGAAGGTATCTGTTTGAATTATAGCAAAAGTTTCTGTGGACTTCAAGAAGTCCTTTTCTTGCAGGATGTTAAATCAGGGAGCCGAGAGAGACTGAGGCTCCATGTTGCAGTAGTGTGGGTCTTTCATTGCAATTCCTGTATGTTGGTATCTGCTGGAAGGGAAGGCCATCATTGCCTGGTTACGAGGGAGAACAAGTGAAAGCTATGATTCTCTTTTGGAAGAGGATCTTTCCATAGGTATGGTATTAGGTTTCCTAAGAGCCCATGATGACAGCAAATAATGTTACTTAAGCTAGAAACAGATATAAATATCTTTTGTAAAGTAAACCAGTAAGTATTTGGTTTCTTACTTTTCCTTCTTAGTCTGCCAGGTAAGCCAGATTATTTCATTCCGATGAATTTTTTTTTCCTTGGATAAGTCATTTAATCACTAAAACCTTCTGTGGACCCTCTGTGATCTCTGGGCAAAGAGAAACTAATGTGATATGCATTCACACAGTGATTCAACAGGAACTGGGGAAAGAATTTGAATCACCTGAATTCCTGCATTCATGTCAAACAGCGATCTGTTATATAATCTGAATTCAGTTGAATGAAGATGATCTTAAATCCCCCCAAAAGTTATCTCTGGTCAAAAACCTCTGAATTCTTTAGGTTGGACACTCCTTACCAGAAAGTCTCCTACCAGCAGTAAGCAAAATTTGCTTCAGTTTTTAATTTAATTACTGTTGTATAAGATTCAAAGGAAATTTTCATTAATTTTCCTTTGCTAATCTTTGTCTGTTTAGGAATAAACCAACACAATGGATTGGGGTACCCTGCACACTTTCATCGGGGGTGTGAACAAACACTCCACCAGCATCGGGAAGGTGTGGATCACCGTCATCTTCATCTTTCGTGTCATGATCCTCGTGGTGGCTGCTCAGGAAGTGTGGGGAGATGAGCAGGAAGACTTTGTCTGCAACACTCTGCAACCAGGGTGCAAAAATGTGTGCTATGACCACTTTTTCCCAGTGTCCCACATCCGGCTGTGGGCCCTGCAACTCATCTTCGTCTCCACCCCTGCCCTACTTGTGGCAATGCATGTTGCCTACTACCGACATGAGGCTGCCCGCAAATTCAGACGAGGAGAGAAAAGAAATGAATTCAAAGACTTGGAAGACATTAAGAAACAGAAGGTTCGGATCGAGGGAGCCCTGTGGTGGACGTACACCAGCAGCATCTTTTTCCGAATCATCTTTGAAGCCTCCTTTATGTATGTGTTTTACTTCCTGTACAATGGGTACCACCTGCCCTGGGTGTTGAAGTGTGGGATTGATCCTTGTCCCAACCTTGTGGACTGCTTTATCTCTAGACCCACGGAGAAAACTGTGTTCACCATTTTTATGATCTCTGCCTCGGTGATTTGCATGCTACTCAATGTGGCGGAGTTGTGCTATCTGCTGCTGAAAGTGTGTTTCAGATCAAAAAGAGCCCAGGCACAAAGAAACCACCCCAATCATGCCCTAAAGGAGAGTAAGCAAAATGAAATGAATGAGCTGATTTCAGATAGTGGTCAAAATATAACTACTGGTTTTCCTAGTTAGATATGTCAAAGTGCAATGTAGCCAGATCCTAACAAAATTGGTGTCTGCTCCTAAGGACCCTCTCTGTAAGCTAGAGACTTTGTCTTTATAAAATGTCTTTCATAATAGATAGATCCTGGAGTCAATGTCTTATAGAATAATTGTGCCACTAATATACAGCATGATCACATATGTGGTCCATCTCTGAAAACTAAGACAGGTTGACAAGTGTGCCTTGAAGATCCTTTCACATGTCTTTTAAATGGACCATCTGACATAGTGGGTATTTCTTGAGAATTTAAGACTGTCACTGTTTTGAAAAAGAATGTTTATCTAGAAATTGAAACTTTTATTAGTAAAAGATATTTTTATAGGATTGAATGTTTTAGTTCTGACTTTAAATATATATATTTTTATAATGACCAGTCTTCCTTACCTGGAAAAACATACAATGATAGTTTTAGAATTGTATCATCAGAATCTAAATTTTGAACTTACTGTATCTTGTTGTAAATAGTGTTTTTGCATTATCTATTGACAAGTTTATGAACTATCATGATGCTTTTCAGATGGAAAGTGTTCATTGTACAATATGTTTCATGGCTTTCTGAATGTAGACAGAGCTGTACGGAAATGGGAAGCTTTTTAAAACTAGCCCATTTGCCAGAGTTGTGAGCTCCCCTCAATAAAGATGAGCCCCACTGCGTAAGCCTTCCTGTGCATTCTGGATTTCTGTCTCATTTGGGCCACCATGCTGTCTTTCCCAGTGACATGACAAGTGAGTGGGCTACTCTCACCCGGGTAGCTGCGGTTCTGTGGGTAGAGTTGCTCCTAAGTTCGTTGGAGACTCTTGCCTTCTCACATAAAATGAGCAGAGACCAAGTTCAGCAACCCACTCAGTCCTCCACTCAGAGAGGGGTTTGCTGCTTTAGCACGTGGAGGATGTCCTCTGGGTCAGTGCAACCTGATAGAAGGATGTTGGGGAAGTTTTCAGGTGTTCATCAGCTCTCTAACAAAGCTTGCCTCAAAGGACTCATTATCTGAGTCCTTCAGTCCATGGTGGTTGAGAAAAATACCCACAGATTTACTCCCATAGATGGAGAAAACTTCCTCCCTAGGAATTTCCAGGTTGAACACAGATGCCCTTAGTGTGGGTGTCAGTGAATCAGTCCCAGACTGGTCACTCTGGAGTAATAATAATAAACGCACCCATGCAACTGACATAATTAGCATACACTATGCATAGGGACACCTAATGAATAATGAATATACATAAGGACTCGACAGTCTCATGATTCTATCACACTAAAAAATCTAGTCAGCACTGGTAATGTCTGATTATCTTACCACGTTTTTTTCATTTTAAATGGTTGTTTGAATGGGTATCAGATGAAGCCTGTGAACAGGAATGAGGACAATATCAGGGTGGATAAAATAGCTTTGGTAGCACCCCTAATCTAAACAGAAAAGGGACTTCCTTTCCACCATGCTCTTGGGGCTCCTGGTCCCCTCATGACGGCCCCACTGGTCCCTCCTTTTTGCTCTTTAACCTCCCTAAATGCACCTTCCCTCTGGAGCTGCCTCTGCACCATCTCTTCAAGGTCTGAGAGTATGGCCACATGTGCTGTCAGTATTCTCTCCCACCTGCCTCTCACCACACTCCCCCTGAAACCAAGCCATTATTGGCACAATGATGCTCTGAGCACAAACCTAATGGCTTCTTCTCAGTTGTCATAGTTTTAAAATTCCTTGAGGTCTTTATTTAGATTCTGAGACACTGCCCAACTTAACTTGGATCTCCACCTGCACCTCTACCTCAGGCTCCCACACTGGCTTCTCTCCCTCTCCCAGTCCCTTGTACTGAAGATCTTTCCTTTCCTCACTAGACACTGTCCCCTATGAGATATTACCCCCACTTTACAGATGAGAACATTGAGGCTCAGAGAGGCTAGGTAACTTGCCCAAGATTCCATAACTAAGTAGCAGAGCCAAGATTCAAACCAGTTCCAATCGTCTCAAAGTCAGTGGCTTAACTACACCATTGCACTGATGCCCACAGCTCTGTGCTTGAGAACACATGTAATGTGCAATGTTAAGAAATCCCACACACCTGTTATTCAGCCCCAACAAATATCTATTTATGCCTTTTCACTCTCTCATCTTACCTTCTCATTCCCCAGTCTGGATTATTTAAAAGCAAATTCCAGGCATTACATCTGTAAATATTTCAATTTGGGTCTTCCAGGGGTACACACTAACTTTTCAAAGCTAAAACACAATGCCACCAACCCACTAAAAAAAAATTCAGTCAGTGTTCATAATTCCCCAGTTGTCCTATAAATGCTCATTTTTAAAAGAATTAAACTTATTATTTTGAGATAATTATAGATACATAGGCTGGTGTAAGAAACAACACAGAAGGTCCCATGTGCTGTTAGCACAGTTTCTCCTAATGGTAACATCTTGTAAAATGATAGTACAAGATCTCAACCAGGATACTGACATTGGTACAGTCAAGATACTGAACATGCCATCACCATAAGAACCCCTCATGTTGCCCTTTCCCTCCTAACCATCCCCTCTTAACCCATCCTTACCCACCACATACCTCCTCAACTCCTGGCAACAACTGATCTGTTCATCATTTCTATCATTTTATGGATTGGATATTTTCCTCTCAACATAATTCTCTAGAGGTTCATACAGGTCATTGCGTGCACCAAGGGTCATTACTTTTTATTACTGAGTAATATTCCATGGTATGGATGTGACACAATTTGTTTAACCTTTCACCCATTGAAGGACATGAAGCTGTTTCCAGTTTGGGGCTTCCACAAAAAATACGCTCATTGTTATACAGGTTTCTCTGTGGACACAAGTCTTGGTTTCTCTGTGATAAATTTTCAGAAATCCAATTGCTGGGTACATTTCACTTTTTAAGAAACTTTCGTGTTGTTTTCCAGAGTAGCTGCACCATCATATGAGGGGGGATCCAAAACAACCCCAAAATTATCTTCTGGAGGCCCTGACCTTTGTAGTATAAGCTTCCCCAGCAAGGTGAGTGCTCTAGGAACCCATGTGTATCTGTGTACCAGCTGGCATTGTTGTGAGAGGCTGCATTCAGCTTCAGTGATGTTTTCTGAAGACTCTTTCAATGTGTTTGCCCATTTCATGATGGGCGATTTACAAGTGCACCTGCCCA